>PVKE010001256.1:0-105611 GCA_004027555.1 Craseonycteris thonglongyai
CCCACCCATGCATCGCATTATGTGCCCAGCTCCCAGAATCAGGTCCCCCTCCAACCCCATACATCTGGTGCCCACTCCCCCCTCCCCCCACATCTCTCCCTCCCCCCTCCTCCCTCCTCTCCAGGTAAACACCAAACCATTGAGTAACACCAACACTTGATAACTGACTCCATGTGGGGGCTCAGAGATGCATCTTACAGTGAATAGGGAAAGTAGTTGGAGCAGTTTGGGGGTGGTGGGTGATACATGTTTTTTACAGGACCGTTGCAACAAGAAGTTGCCAATATTCATATTTAAAGGATATAAACTTCTTTAAAGTCCGTAAAGGATACAAGGTCTTTTAGTTCAAAGGCTGTTGCACAAATCAGGAAAGAGTGCAGCATGCATCTATATATAAAATAGGCTTTCTTGCTCTTCCTAGATTCCCCTTTGGAGGTGCACAGTTGCTGCTGACAGCCCGCGTGCTGAGGGAGGGCTTCCTCTGCACTCATGAGGAGGTTTTAGATCACATCCCCAGGACTCTTCACCTATTCTATAATCTCTGGCTACCTGTCTGTCTGCTCACTGGGTGCAAAGAACTGGTACAGAGTTACCACCCAACCACATTATGGATTGTTTACTGTGAGACTGTGAAAGGAAGATGAGCTTCTCAGATAGAATGTCTCTTGGTAGGTCAAGTTCTGCAGAAGGTAATAGTTCGATTTTGCACATATTGGATTTGAAGCAGTATCAGGCTATTCAAGTGGAAATGGCAGGCAACCAGAGCAATTAGGAATTGAGGACTGGAGCTCAGGAGTGAGAGAAAGACTAGGGGTGAGAAGAGAGGCAGATTTAAATTGGATGAACTAACCAGGGGCTGAAATTTAGAGGTGCCAGGAAATAGTCAAGGGGGGATTCTTGGGTAATACTTACATTTAGAAATGGGAGAAGAAAAAGGTAAGACAAAAAGGACAGTTAAATGGGGAGAAGAATCAGAAAAGGACAAGTTAGATAAGCCCAGGCGGAAGAGTATCAAGAAGAAAGTGGTCAGCGGTGTCCCATTCTGCAGTGTGGGTGAGAGGACCACGATGGAAAAACAGCACCAGGATATGGCAAACGGGTCTTTGGTGGATATCCAGACACAGAACAAGCTTGAGGGGTGGGATGGTGGGGCACAAGGAGGTCTGGGCAAGTCTGATTGGATGAATTTCATTTTCTCAGTCAAGTCCCCATCCTCTACTTTATTGTCATCTTTGTCAAAATTTCCTATGAATTTGTAGTTATTTTATCTGGTGTATTCAACCTGTTTTAACTACTATTTAGGGTATAAAGTTTCTCTAATAAAGTGAAATTTTATTTTGTTCATCTTGCTTCTCTTTCATTTCATTGATTGTCTCACTGCCACTTTCCTTTGGCATGTTTTGAAGACCTCCTTTCTCAATATAGTGTTACTATCATGGTATTTCGCTATTCAACTAACAAGTGAATTAAACAAATAGGATTTTATCTTTCTTATGTAATTAGAAATCTGCAGGTAGGTAGTTACAGGAATTGGTTCAGCAACTCAATAACCTCAATAAATCAAGCCAATGTGATTCTCTTGGTTTTTTCCTTATGGCAGTAAAATAACTGCCACAGTTCCAACCATCATATCTATACTCAAAACAGAGAAAGGGACAGGAACAAAATGTTTTCACTTGTATGTTATTGGTCGTAACATGATAAATGGTTACTACCTATAAGATAAGCTGGGAAAGTATAATATGTATTTATTTTTCTTACAGCCTTTATAGTAAAGGAAGAGTTTGCTATTAGATGTTGGATAAGTCAGACTAATGTCTGCTCCAGCTACCTTTTACAGACCTTCAAAGTATTTATGTTCTTCAATGTTTAAATTGTACTTGACCCACAAAGATAATGCTGAAAGTGAAGAAGGAAGCCCCTGCCCCTCCCAAAGTTAAAGCCAAAGCCAAAACAAAGGCTTTGAAGGCAAAGAATGCTTTTTTTGCTGAAAGGCATCCACAGCCACACACAAAGAAGATCCACATGTTACTCACCTTCCAAAGGCCCAAGACACTGTGACTCAGAAGGCAGCAGCTCATATATCCTTGGAAGAGTGTCCCAGGAAGAGCAAGCTTGACCACTATGCTGTCATGAAGTTCCCCCTAACTATGGAGTCAGTCAACCATGAAGAAGATAGGAGACAGTACACTTGGGTTCATTGGGGATGTCAAGGCCAACAAGCACCAGATCAAACAGGTTGTGAAGAAGCTCTGTGACATTGACGTGGCCAAGGTCAACACCCTCATCAGATTGGGGGTCATCTAACAGTCCAACTGGCTAATTCTAAATACAAAAGATTTTCACAAAAATAAAAAAATTGCATTTGACCCCTTATACCTATGGGCTGCCTTAATATATTCCCTTAGTTTATCATCTCATTTTCAAAAGACTTTAAAACACATACTTTTAAAGTTAGTCTCTCAGACCATTTTTTTCTTTTTATAATAATATTTTAATTAAAATATAGCTAACATGCAATATGATATTAGTTTCAGGTGTGGTAATTATAGTTATTCAACATTTATATACCTAAAGAAGTGATCACCATGAAAGTCCAGCAACCATCTGACACAGTACCACACTATCACAATGTTATTGACTATCTTCCCTGTGCTGTACATTACATCCCCACGACTTATTGCTTTATACCTGGAAATTTGAACCTCTTATTCCCCTTCACCTCCATCCCCATTTTTAATTTTTCAATTACAGCTGACATTCAGTATTAGTTTATGTTAATTTCAGGTGGACAGCGTAGTGGTTAGACATTTATATAGTTTAAGAAGTGATCCCCTAACTAGTCTAGTATCCACCTGGCACTATCCATAGTTTTTACCTTATTATTGACCAGGAGTTTCCAAAAGAAGAAGAATTGTCTTGGACCACACACAAAACTAACAATGATTGATGAGCTAAAAAAAAACAACAACGCACACAAAAAAATCTCAATGTTTCAAAAAAGTTTAAGAATTTGTGTTGGGCCACTTTCAAAGCTGTCCTGGTCCACATGCAGCCCACGGGCCGTGGGTTGGACAAGCTTACGATTGATTATATTCCCTATTCTTTACTTTGCATCCTCATAACTGTTTTGTAACTACCTATTTGTATTTCTTAATGCCTTCACTGTTTTCAGCTCACCCCCAACCCTCCTTCCATCTTGTACCCCAATAAATCTAATACTCATTTGATCCCATACACACTTATTCCAATATATTGACTACGGTATATTCCTTATGCTATGCCCTACATTCCCATGACGACTTTGTAACAACCAATTTGTACTTCTTAATCCCTTCCCCTTTTCCACCCTCCCAACACCCCTCCCACTGACAAACGTCGAAATGTTTTCTGTACCTACGACTCTGTTTCTGTTTTATTTTGTTCTTTAGATTCTCTGTATAAGCAACATCATCTGTCTTTCTCTGACACTACACTCAGCACAATGCCGTCCAGGCCCATCCATGCCACCACAGATGGCGAGAACCCATTCCCTTCCACGCCTGAGCAATCTTCCATTGTATATACAGGGTCTGGCAGGTGCAACGCCATAATGTTGTAAGGCTTGTTTTGTCTTGCACGAGTTGGACAGCAATTTGAACACTTCACCTCATATGTCATATAGAGTGCTTGAGTGTGATATTGTTATGTTACAGAGTTCTGTGCTTACGGTTTTGTAATAAAAGATTTGGTATAGATGACCAGCTCATAAAAAGGGGCATTACTTCTGTTAGGGCATTATTTCAGCCAGACTGTTTATAAACTGAATTTATATAAGATTTTTTATATAAATTTTTTTTATATAAAAAATTGTGTATTTATTTTCATACACTTGAACTTCAGTCACCTTCAAAGTACTCTCAGTTTGATGCCCTACATATATTGAGACACTCCACTGCTCAAAACAGTTTTTGAACTCGTTGATTGTGATGCATTTTAGTGCTTCTGCCGTTTTTTTGTTTCACTTCTTCCACATCAGCAAAATGTTTCCCTTTGAGGACTTTTTTCATCCAGGGAAACGCAGAAAAATGTTGCTTAGGGTGAGCTCGGGAGAATAGGCAGAATGAGTCACAGGAGTCATGATGTTTTCAGTCAAAAACGGCTAAACACTCAGTATGGTGTGGGCAGGTATGTAGTCATGGTGGAAGAACCAGTCATCTGTTTGCCAAAACTTGGGACTTTTCTTCCACAAATTGTGCTGTAGCCTTCTCAAAACTTTTAGATAAAAACTTTGGTTGACTGTTTGACCCAGAGGAACAAATTCCAAGTGCACAATATCTCATATCAAAGGAAGATAGTTCTGGTTTTTGTTAGCTGCTCCCCACCCCCATATGTACCCCCTCCTCATTATAATAAAGACTATTAATCCACTGATGGACATCCAGGCTGCCTCCACATCTTGGCCATTGTAAACAATGCTGCAATGAGCATATGGATGCACATGTGCCCTTGAAGTAGCATTTTGGATTTTTTTGGATAAATACCCAGAAGTGGGATTACTGGGTCCTTCTTTGTCTCTTGCTAGAGCTTTTGTTTTAAAGGCTATTTGTCTGGCATATGCCTTGCTACCTCAGTTTTTGTTTGTTTGTTTCTGTTTTCATGAAATATCTTTTCCCCATCCCTTCACTTTTAGTCTGCCTGTGTGTTTTTCAATCTGAAGTGAGTCTCTTGTATACAGCATACTCATATGAGGTCTGATAATTAAGTTCGTGAATTCATCCTAGAAAAAGTGCTACATACCTCATTGCTGAATATCACTACAGTCACCTTCAAAGTACTCCCCTTGGGAAGCTATGCACTGATGCCAGCGCCTAGGTGATGCCACCCTTCAACGCAATATTGGAACTCTTCTTGAATGGCCATAAGAGCCTTGATCATATTACCCTTGATGTCCTGACTGTTATCAAAATGTCTTCCTTTCAACATTTCTTTTATCTCCAAGTAAAGAAAAAAAACTAATTGGGGGCCAGATCAGAGCAGGGAGGGTGTTCTAATACAGTTCTTTGTTTACTGGATAAAAAACCCCTCACAGACAGTACTGTGAGCTGGTACATTGTCGGGATGCAAGAGCCAGGAGTTGGTGAAAAGTTCAGGTTTTTTCCATCTTCACGTAGCCTTTTCAGCATATCCAAATAGTTGACTGTTCGTCCAGTTGGTACAAATGCATAATGAAAAATCCTTCTGATATCAAAAAAGGTTAGCAACGTCATTTTTACTCGTGATTTGGACTGATGGAACTTTCTTATTTTTAAAGATCTATTTTATTGTTTTTGACAGAGACAGAGAGAGACAGAGACAGAGAGAAGGGGGAGGGCCCAGAGCAGTCTCCATAGTTATAGGTCATCAATTTTTTACATGGTTTTATTCCACACAAGTGGGCATGGGCCACGCAGGATGGACACTGGGCCTGTGGGCCTCCTGCATGGAAGGCACGCCCCTGAGAGCTTGGGCAGAACTGGGGCCATCCCACATGGGAAACTCTCCCCAGCAGGAAGCAAACTGGGGACCTCCCACGTGGGAAGCACATCCCAGTTCAGCATATGGGTCCATACGGGCCAGTATTTGATCCGCAGTCCCTGGGGCTGCAAAGCGAGTGTTCAACCTGCTGAGCCATCCCAGCTTCCCTGCTTTTGAAAAATTTTTTATTGTTTTAAAGATTTATTGTTTTTTTTACAGAGACAGAAAGAGACAGAGAGAGACAGAGAGAAGGGGGAGGGCCCAGAGCAGTCCCTACAGTTGTATGTTTTCAGGAACTTTTTTGATCATGGAGAATTGTCTGACTTCCATTGTGCACTTCAACTCTGTTTCAGGGTGGTGCTGGTACACCCTTGTTTCCTCACCAGTGATAACATGGCCCAAAACATCTTGCCTCTCCAAAAGGTCTTGGCAAACTGACTGTCCTTTGCTTTTGTTCATCAGTGAGTTCCTTTGGGATCATTTTTGCACACATCTTTCTCATGCCAAGATTTTCCTAATTGTTTCTCTATTGGTGTTTACTTAGTCTGCTATGCTTCTCACAGTCAGCCAATGATTTTGATGCACAATTTGACAACTTTTTGCAATGTTGTTGTCAGTTCTGCTCATTACTGGCTACCCTGACCTCTCTTCATTAGTGATGCATTCTCTCCCCTCAGAAAAACATTTATTCCATTTGTACACTGCCATTTTCTTTATGGCATTGTACCTCATCAGCTTGGACTAACATGTCCCTGATTTTACTTCCACTCTTGCCAGGTTAACAAGAAATTTAATGTGTGTTTGTTGCTCTAATTCAAGCTCTGACATACTTGCAACAGGACACAAAAATGGACAACAACAATCATGAATGCCACTCAGCAAGACACAGCCACAGGTCAACCCAAACACAGCCAAGAGACACTGATATACCATGGTTATGAAACCTTACTGAGTTGTTTGTGCAGTGCTGCCAACATAAGCGCATGGGGGCAAGTTCACGAACTTGATTGTCAGACCTCTTATGTAAGGGTCTTGTTTTCTTATCCATTCAGCCACACTATGTCTTTTGACTGGAGCATTTAATCCATTGACATTTAAAGTAATTGTTGTTAGATATGTAGTTACTGCTGTTTTATTGTTCATTCTCTCTCTATAATATATATATTAATCTTAAGGAATATATATATATATACACACACACATTCATCTTAAATATATATATATATATATTCATATTCATCTTAAAGAAGTACCTCCAAGATTTCTTGTAAACTGGTTTGTTTGTGATGAACTCATTTAGCTTCCCCCGCACCCCCCACCCCTGGGTTGCACTTTATCTGTTCTTTGATTCTAAATGGTAGCTTTGCTGAGTTATAGTCCTTGCTTTTCATCACTTTGAGTATTTCTTCTAATCCCTTCAGTCCTGCAGTTTCTGTTGAGAAATCAGCTGAGAGTCTTATAGGAGTTCTCTTGTACATAACTAACTGCTTTTCTCTTTCTGCTTTTAAGAGGCTTTGCCTTTAAGCTTTGGCATTTAATTATGATGTGTCTTGGTGTGGGCCTTTTTGGGTTCATCTTGTTTGGGATTTTGTGCTTCCTCTGCTTGTATGTCTATTTCCTTCACCAGGTTAGGGAAGTTTTTCATTATTAATTTATTCAAATAGGTTTTCAGTTCTTTGTTCTATCTCTATTCTCCTCCTGATTCTCCTATGATATGAATGTTAATACACTTGATGTTGTCCCAGAGGCTCCTTAAACTCTTCTCAGGTTCTTGGATTTTTAAAATCTTTTAGCTGTTCTTTTCGGGTGTTTTCTGCTACTTTATCTTCTAAATTGCTGATTTGGTCCTCTGCTTTATCTAATCTACTGTTGATTCTATCTAATGTATGCTTAATTTCAGTTATTATGGTCTTCATTTCTGACTGGCTCTATTTTATGTTTTCTATTTTCATTTTTATGTTTTTTGTCTTTTTGTTGAAGTTTTCTCTGAGATTACTGAGTGTTCTTATAACCAGTGTTTTGAACTCTGCATCTGATAGATTGCTTGCCTCTTTTTTTTTTCAGTTATTTGTCTGGATTTTTGTTCTGTTCTTTTATTTGGGACTTTTTTTTTTTTTTTGGTCTCCCATTTTGTCTGCCTCCTTGTGTTTGTTTCTGTGTACAATAGACTCTCTGTTGATTGGTACTCTTAAGCAACCAGCAAACTACTTTTTCCAGTTGAGATTTTCCCTGTTGCTTGGGTTCTGGTTAAAATAGAGTCTACTGTATTAGGTAGGGCTGCTATTTCTCCTGGTCTTAGTGGAATGGCCTTGTGGAATAAGTGTTCGGTGGGGCCCAGTGACACAGTGGCACCTGAGCCAGGTGCTCCAGGTGTTTCCTTTGTGTGGGTTATGTGTGCCCTCTGTGTGGGTTATATGTATCCTCCTGTTGTAGTTGAGCCTTGGTTGCTGTTCATATGTCAGTGGGAAAGATTGATTCTTGGGATCATTGGTTGTGAGGACTAGCCATGACTACATTGGAGCTGTGGTGCAAGGGATGACCCTATGGAGTAGGATTTGCTTTAGCAGGGCTCTGGTGTCTGCCTTTTGTGTGTGTCATACCTGGAGGTGGCTGGGTGATGCTCTGACTGGATTCAAAGCTGGCCACTGGGTATGCAAGTCCTAGGGCCTCCTAGGAGAGGCCTCACTATAGGCCACATTCAGCCACAGCCTGTGCCCTGCCCTGGGCCACCTGGCATGAGTCACAAAGAAGTCTACAGATGGCCATCTCCCATACAGGGTTTGGAGGTGCCTTGAGAGGCCAAGCTATGAATCAAGGCTGACTGCCACTGGTGCCAAGTGAAGGGTTGCTCAGCCAGAGGTACAGGACATGCCAAAGCCCAATGCTGACTGTTTGGGTTTTGTGAACCCTGGAGAGATTTTAAGAAAGCCTGCAGCATGAGCCAAGACAAGCTGTTTATACAGAAAAACCACTGGAAGCAGTTGGGGTGGGCCTGAAAGTTGGATGGGGTGGGGTCTCGAAGAAACAAAGCGTGTTAGCCAGGTTGATGGAGACTCAGATGTGGAGGCTGCCTGCATCTGCCTGTTGGGAGTGGGGAAGTCTCAACAAAGAAACTGGCTTCCACCAGTTTCTCCATGAGGAGAAAGCTGCCCCTCTAGGCCTTTCCCTGAAGACAGACAACTCAGTTCCTCCCCATATGTCCCTGGTGCCGTTTGAGTTGCTGTTCTGGAGCTCAGAGCAAGTGAGTTCTTCAGTAAGTCCATGCACGAAGCCCTTTAAGAGGAGTTCCTGGGGCTGCAGCCATCCTTTGTCTCACTCAGTCACAATCTCCATTGGTTTTTCACAGGCAGAAGTTATGGGGACTTCTCTTTCTGGCACTGGAACTCTGGGCTGGTAAGCCTGGTGTGAAGCTGGGACCCCTCGCTTCTCAGGGGGACTCCTGCAGATGAGATATCCCTTCTGATTTTTAACCACCCCTCGTGGGTGTGGGACCCACTTGGTTTGAGTCTCCACCCCTCCTACCAGTCTCGAGGTGGCTTCTTCTGTATGTCCATAATTGTAGGGCTCTTGTTCATCCAGACTTCAGGCGATTTTCAGTGATGGTTGTTCTGTAGTTTAGTTGTAATTTTGATGTGGTCACTAGCGAAGGTGGGCACAGCGTTTATCTACTCTGCCATCTTGACCAGACATACACATTTGTCTTGGGACATTAGTAAGGTATTTTAAAAACCATTTTCAGACCATCAATAGGCAAATAACTAAAGATTCATTTTCTAAATCAACCATCGCCTTATTTTATGCTATTGTAATTTCTGAATTTGAAAAACTGTGAGATAGAGTTATTTAGTTGCTTCTCTCCTGACAGCATATTTACTTTTATTCCCATTTTGACACTTCCACAATTGTTTTTCTGGGGGTGGTTTAGGACAGGTAAAATTTTTGCTAGAATTGAAGGGCCTGTAGGGATGGGCCTTTTCCAGCTTTAAACTATTGCAGTAATTTTTTACTTTACTTTCATTTTGAGCCCTACCCCATTTTTATTGGTTGATTACTTTATTTAAGAGCTTAAACCTGATCCAAGGGAAATGTTAACTGTTTGCTTCTCTATAAAGGAAACAGTATGCTTGTAAACATACATATCGTGTATGCAGAAGACCTCCTTTAAAAAAATTTTTTAAGTTGTATAAAAATACATATAAATTTTGCTGTCTTAACCATTTTTTAAAAGACTTATTTTATTGTTTGAGAGAAGGTGAGAGAGAGAGAGAGAGACAGAGACAGAGACAGAGAAGGAGGGAGGACCCAGAGCAATCTCCATCATTAGCTGTGACATAATTTCATTCCACACAGGTGGATGTGGGCCACACAGGGTGGGAACTGAACCAGGGGCCTGCATGGGAGGCGAGAACATTTGCCACCATGCCATCCTGGTGGTTATCAGTTGTGCAGAAGTTCAGCATATGGGTTTGCACAGGCCGGGGATGGGAATCAAACCTCGGACCTTATGATTATGAGGCAAGCGCCCACCTGCTCAGCTATCCTGGCATTCCCATAAACCGTTCTTAAGTGTACAGCTCAGTGACATTAATTCCATATTGTTGTGCAACCATCACTATCTTCAGACCTTTTCATCTTTCCCACCTGAAACTCCATACCTATTAAATAATAACTCCCCATTTATCCTTTTCCCCCTTCCTGTTACCCACCACTCTACTTCCCAGTCCCTGTGAATTTGACTATTTAGGGACCTCATATAAATGAAATCATACATTTTTTCTTTTGTGACTGGCTTATTTCACTTAGCATAATGCCCTCATGGTACATCCCTGTTGTAGCAGGGATCAGAATTTTCTTTTGAGGCTGAAATATATTTTACTGTATATGTATATACTACATCTTCTTTATCCATTCCTCCATCAGTGGACTCTTTTTTTTTTTAAAAGATTTATTTTATTGATTTTTTGACAGAGAGAAACAGAGACAGAGAGAGACAGAGAGAAGGGGGAGGGCCCAGAGCAGTCTCCACAGTTGACATTAGTTTTCCATATAGTTTCACTCCACAGGCGGGTGCAGGGCTGCGCAGGGCAGGAACTGGGCCGGGAGCCTCCCGCATAGGTCCTGGCAAGAACTGAACTGGGGGCACACCCCAGTTCAGCATGTGGGTCCGCATGGGCGGGGGCCAGGATTCGATCCTTGGTCCCCGGGGCTTCAAAGCGAGTGCTTTACCCGCTGAGCCATCCCAGTTTTCCCCCATCAGTGAACTCTTGAGTTGTTTCCACCATTTGGCTATTGGGGAATAATGCTGATATGAACTTTCTGAGCCTTTTTGGCAGCCATACAAATTCTCTCAACAGAGTTGAAACCTACTGATGCTTTAGGTGGGCTCGATACATACAGCTAGATTCTCTCCCTGCTCAGAACATGTTAATGGAAGCTCTGGGTCTGATGGTCATGTTATCAGAAATCAAGCTGCCGCACAGGGAAACAGTCATTTTCTGGAAGTAATTTTTAACTAAACCTTTGTATTGAATAATCTATATAGTATTTGTTTAATACATAATTTAATTTGGTAATTAAATATACAAAAGAGAACTCACTTTTGATTAACTTCCAATAACAATGTCCACTATGATGTGGCTCATCACACATTTTTTAAGTAATTTTGGTTTTGACGTTTTTATAATCTCTTTGTGAAAGATTGGCCTTTATAAAGCTTTGCCTGAGCTTTCTTTGGTTTGGTCACATATCCTAATATTCTCAGGAAAGGGAAGTTCATTTACGTGGAGCTAGTGGTGGGTGTGGGTTTCATTCAGAAGGCCCTGGTGAATGGAATTGTTTCCCGATTCCATGGCAGGGTCCCAACAAAGCCTGGGAGGTATTATGTGTACTGGCTTTGTAGACTGAAAAATTGAGTTTGAATCCTAGGTCTGCCTTTTATGAATGAGCAAATGACTGTATCTGTCACCCACTGAGCTCTCAGGGTATGCCAGGCACTTCTCTGGATATTGCATATATTAGTTCATTTAATCTTCACAACAATCAGGAGAGTGACTATCATGACTCCGAATTTACACATAATGGAATTGAGGTATACTAATGGAGTTCCTTGTGTAAAAGTTGACTCATTTAATAAAAGGATTTGAACCCAGGCAGTTTAACTCTAAAATTAGGATTCTGAGTTGCTCCACTAAACTGTCTCCAAGAAATTGGGATTTGCAGGGTGGAGTTGGGAAGACTAAGAAATGTAGGTGAAAAGCATCCTGTCAATGACAGATCATCACATAAGTGTTAGCAGAGGGTGTTGTTATTTTAATGAGCCTCCCTCCTTGTTAAAAACAAAAGCTTATTTCTTAGCTCCTGGGAGGCAAAAGCCTATCCTCTTGGGGTCATGCCATCACTGCCTTCTCAGAGTGCAGTTCAGGTGTGACCCAGGGCAGTTTCCTGGGGGCTGTTGTAACACAAACTGGAAGACCTAGAACAACAAGAATGTGTTGTTTCATAAGTCTGAAATCAAGGTGTCAGCAAGGGCATGCTCTGTCTCAAGGTGCTAGAGAAGGATCGGTCTTAGTCCTCACCCCTGACCTCTGGTGGTTTGCTGGGAATCTGATGTTTCTTTACATCTGCATCACCCACTCTCTGCCTTTGTCTTCACATGGCATTCTCCCTGTGTGCATGTGTCTCCAGATTTCCCCTTTGAAAGACATCAGTCATATGGGATTAGGTCCCATGCTACTCTCGTATGACTTCAATGACATCTGTAAGACTGTTTCCAAAAAGGTCACATTCTGAGGGGGTGAGGGGTGGGGACTTCAACATATGTGTTCTTGCAGAATGGTGGGAGCACTTCAGCTCATAACACCCGCTGTCTCCTTCTGGTCTCAGTGGCGCGACGGCAAGTGGGGGTGAGAATGAGCGTGAAGACCTGGAGCAGGAGTGGAAGCCCCCGGACGAGGAGTTAATCAAGAAACTGGTGGATCAGATCGAATTCTACTTTTCTGATGAAAACCTAGAGAAAGATGCCTTCCTGCTAAAGCATGTGAGGAGGAACAAGCTGGGGTATGTGAGCGTCAAGCTACTCACGTCCTTCAAAAAGGTGAGGCTGCATTCTCAGAAGTTGCTTCGAGGATTTCCAGGCTATTTTGGGTTATGAGTCTAAATATTTTTTATCCCCTTGAAACTTAATGACTGGTGATTTTTTTTTTTCTTCTGAGGCCTGAAAAAGAGGAATATGACCAAGGGAAGGGATTTAGGGTTATTATTAGGAATACTGTTTCACACTATTTAAAGGGTCCTGGGTGTTGGGACAGATTTCAGCTGGCAGCAGTAATGAAATGACATTGCTTGTTCTTAGTAAAGTTCAGACAGTCTTGTCAGCAAGTGGGAGCCAGGGATAATCTGTGCCTGGACAGGGGGATTCGACGGCCTTGAGAGACACCTGCCAGGCCTAGAATGATATGAAATCTAAGCTTTTCATTTGTCAAGTTTAATAGGAGTTCTCAGAACTCTGAGAGATGAGTCTTCTCCAAGGTACCAGCAGCCGTTATTTTGCTTGTGTAATGCCAACTTCCTCATTTGTCCATGAAGATGTCGGATATCTACTGATTGCTGCCATCTGGGCAGCAGACCGCCTGTCCCTGCTCTGTACACATCTAACAACTGGACTGTGTTTGCCCTGCTCCTCGAAGAGCTGACAGACCATTTGGTGTAAGAACTTTGTGTCTCTCTTGGGGGAAGTATACTTACTAGCATGGAAAAACACTACGCAGCCTGTTGCATAATGAGCTGTGTAATGAATGAGTCCTGGCCAAGTTGCCTGTATGCTTTCTCAGGGAGGGTTGAGAGCTTTTCCCCAAGAGCTCTTTTCTACCTTGCCTCTGGGTATACTCTGTCCTCTGTTGCTCTCTTTATTCATTCATCAAACAAATTCAGCCTGTGTGCTGAGTACTGTGTTAGTTATAGGATATACAAAATGAATTTGGCATTCCCCTGCCCTTGCAAATTCCAATGAAGGAGAGAGATCAGTGAGGGATTACAGTATGACCGTATACAATACTATAAAAGAAAGAAAAAAGTACTGCTGGGGGTGACTTGATCAGAGCAGCTAATCCTGCCTGGAGAATTGAGAAGTCTTCTCAGAAGTGGTGACATTGAAGTAGGGTCTTGGAGGATGAGTAGGAGCTTTCAAGGTACAGAGGAGGGGAAGGGACATTTCATGTTGTAAAGGAACAATCTCCTCTTCCTCCTGTGAATCTCATTTACTCTCACACTATTGCCACACTCACACTTCTGACATCAGATGTGGATGAGAGGTTTCTCACACCAAGCAATTCTGGGAGACCAGCTGGGTATCCTACAATTTAATTCTGGCATGATCTACTTGGCTGGAGATAGTAAAACCCAGGAGTGAAGGGCTCATTCCCACAAGACTGCCCCCCACTTGAGATGCCAGTTGCAAGTAATAAGTTCCTAAGTTACCCACAACTTCTGTCCAGGTTGGCTACAAATTAGAGGTTTTGACCTCCTCATCTTGGATTCCATTATTTGCTAGAATAGTTTGCAGAACACAGGGAAACACTTACTTAACTTTACCAGTTTGTTAAAGGACATGATAAAAGATACAGATGAACAGCCAGATGAACAGATACATAGGGTAAGATCTGAAAGCGTCCTGAGTGTAGGGGCTTCTGTCTCAGTGGCCTTCCGGTCTGCCATCCTCTAGGATGGTGGATGTGTTCACCCAGCTAGCTCTCCAAGCCCCTTAATATTGGGATTTTTATGGAGGCTTCCTCACATAGACATGATCAATTTTAACTGTGTTTCTAGCCCCTCTTCCTCACTGTAGGATGGGGGAGGGTTTGAACGTTCCAAGCTTCTGACCATGGCTTGGTCTTTCTGGTCAGCCCCCATTCAGGAGTCCACCCAGAGTCACCTCATTAGAAAAAAAGATGTTCCTAGTGCTCTTATCTCTTAGGAAATTATAGAGGAACTCAGTGCCAGGAACGGGGAAGAACACCAAATATATATGAGGGCTGCCTGGAAAGTACCCATACATGAGGCATTTCTGGTTGGATTTTTTTCTGAACAGCCCTTGTATATTATTATAAATCACAATATCACACATATGCAAAGAATAGTGAGCAAGCCCTCACATCAAGTGTTTGTGAGGGACCCAAAATGAAGCGGCCGGTGAAATCCTGCACATTCCTCTTTTCTTCCTGAGGGATCTGTAAACGTCAGCCCAATTTTCTTTCCTTTTCAAGTTGCCACTTATGGATCTGTTTAGGAGGGGTCTTTTCTGCTGAAAACTGGCAGCAGAGTGGACAGAGACCCCCCCCTCAACACCTCCAAAATGAGAACAAGAACACTTTTCCTTTTAAAGGATTTCATTGCTAATCGTAATAGAAAACCTGTAAGACAAAGGAAACAAACAGGGAAATTACAAAGTTTCTGAAAATCGCACAAAGTTCTTCTAGCAATTGCATGAAACCGCAGCTCCCTGGTTCCTCTTCTTAGGCGGTGCCTTGACATTCTTTCTAAAGGCTCACGGACACAGGCCTCGGGCACTCAGACTACCCGGTGCACCTTGATCCTGGCTCCGGAGGGGAGCTGGGTGCTTGCCAGCGCCTGCTTGTCTCTTCTCCAGCCCCCCGTGTAAGGCCTGTCTCTTCTCCAGCCCTCTGCGTAAGGCAGCACTGCCCTCCCCACAGTTATCTTTTCCTCAGGCTTCAGGCTTCGATGGTTTCTCCTCCTCTCCTTGGTGCTGCCGCCCTGCTGGGTTTTGTTCTCCCAAGAGAACCTCTGCTGGGCTTTTGGCTTTCCCACAACCTGCCACTGACTTGCAGTCATCGTCTTCACTCAGTCTAGATCCCTCATTGACTATCTGCCTGAAATTCAACCCTTTGCCTACACCTGCTTCTCTCTGGCCTTTGCCTCTGTCATGGTGATCAGTCCATTGAGCCTGTGTGTAGGTGACTTGTGGTATCCACACCCTAAGCCCACATCTGGGACATGTCGCCTGGATGCCACAGGCCGGAGTGGGCAGTGCCCTTTCTTCAGGAGCCTGCCTGCACTACTGATAGCTCTGCCAAGGTGCCCCCATGCTGCCCTGTCGGAGCCTTCCCTTCTGGAGTCCCAGGAAGTTCCTGTTTTGTCTCAGCGTTCCTCTGCAGAGCAGTGGGCCTGAGAGGGCTGGGGAGATCTCGCCATTCCTGGCTCAGGCTACCCACCCCACCCACCTCCACTGTTTCTTTGGGATGACTCATTTCCCCTGGCGTTCCCTTCCCTGGCAGCAGGCCTCTTCAAGATTACTTTTCTACGATATATTATAAACACAGCTTTCACATACTGCAACACCATTGTGCACCATTTCCACTAAGGGAGGAGGGGACTATTTCGTCATTCTTCATGAGGCCAAAGTAGAATTTACTTGCAAGTTGAAACAGTCCATACCATTTCCAGGAGATATTGCAGTGAAATAGGAAAGATCTTTTGGAATCATCTCTGCAGCAAATGTATAAGTACGACTTCAGAGAAGCTGAAAAATCTCTGAGTCCTATCAAAATGCGAGGACATAATATTTGCAATAATGGCAGTGCCTAATATTTATTGAGTAGTCACTGTGAGCTAGACACTGTAATAGGTTTTATATAATATAAATATGTGTGTGTGTGTACATATATAATATGTGTGCCTGGATGTAAACATATAGTATGTACAAGGGCTGTCCAGAAAAAAATCCATCCATTGTCAATAAAATGAGAATGGTTGCATGGCTGGATACTTTCCAGACAGCCCTCATATTTATTCATTTAATCCTCACAATGACTCTATAAGGTAGGCACTATTAGCATCTCCATTTTATAGATGAGATAGTCAAGGCACTGAGAGGCTGAATAACTCTTTGGGCCTCACTGCCAGTTGATGGTGGGCCTTCACTTTTTTTTTTTTCTAACAGCCTTGTTTAGAACCTGCAAGTTTAGCCTCTAAACTTGTGCAGAATAAAATATTTCCGTCATCATGAGAACGTTCTGTTGGACAGCACTACTCTAAACTGCTGCCTCATTGGATGTTGTAGAAAGTGTGTTTGTTCACTCCTTCATTCACTAGATTTTTGAGTGACTGCCCACACCAAGTATGATTCTAGATACCAGGGTTCCAGGGGTAAGGAAAGGAGGGAGGGAGATTGCAGAGGACACAAGGTGGACAAGGACATTAGGTTTCATTTCAGATTTGCTTTGTGTTCTCCAGGTGAAACACCTTACACGGGACTGGAGAACCACAGCACATGCCTTGAAGTACTCAGCTACCCTTGAGTTGAATGAGGACCACCGGAAGGTGAGGAGGACCACCCCTGTCCCGCTCTTCCCCAATGAGAACCTCCCCAGCAAGATGCTCCTGGTCTATGATCTCTACCTGTCCCCCAAGCTGTGGGCCCTGGGCACCCCCCAGAAGAATGGCAGGGTGCAGGAGAAGGTGATGGAACACCTGCTCAAGCTCTTTGGGACCTTTGGCATCATCTCGTCAGTGCGAATCCTCAAACCCGGGAGAGAGCTGCCCCCTGATATCCGGAGGATCAGCAGCCGGTATAGCCAGGTGGGGACTCAGGAGTGTGCCATTGTGGAGTTCGAGGAGGTGGAAGCGGCCATCAGAGCCCATGAGTTCATGGTCACAGAGTCTCAGGGCCGGGAGAACATGAAAGCCATCCTGATTGGTATGAAACCACCCAAGAAGAAACCTCCCAAAGACAAGAACCAGGACGAGGAGCCCACTGCGAGCGTCCACCTGAACAAGTCACCAAACAAGAGGGTTGAGGAGCTTCAGTACATGGGTGATGAGTCTTCCGCTAATAGCTCCTCTGACCCTGAGAGCAATCCCACTTCCCCCATGGCTGGTCGGCGGCACGTGGCCACCAGCAAGCTCAGCCCTTCCGGCCATCAGAACCTCTTTCTGAGCCCGAATGCCTCCCCATGCTCAAGTCCTTGGAGCAGCCCCTTGGCTCAACGCAAAGGCGTTTCCAGAAAATCTCCACTGGCCGAGGAAGGCAGGCTAAACGCTAGCACCAGTCCTGAGATCTTTCGCAAGTGCATGGATTACTCCTCTGACAGCAGCGTCACTCCATCCGGCAGCCCTTGGGTTCGGAGGCGCCGCCAAGCTGAGATGGGGACACAGGAGAAGAGCCCCAGAGTGAGTCCTCTGCTCTCTCGGAAGATGCAGACTGCAGATGGGTTACCTGTGGGTGTGCTGAGGTTGCCCAGAGGCCCTGACAACACCAGAGGATTCCATGGTGGACACGAGAGGAGCAGGGCCCATGTATAAACACCCTCTATTTTTAATACCGCCCACCAAAAGCCACCTTGGTTTTCCAACTTCCGACAAATACCTGGCATGACATAGAATGAATTTAAGTCCCCTTTGAAAGATTTTGTATACATGTAGACCTCTTAATTTATATATTTGTAATGCGTGTAAATTGTCTGTTAGGCTCTGGGTTTAAGACCATCTTCCAGTTCAGGATGCCCATTCCTCCCAGCATGACCATTGTTTCGATGCTGCCCAGTGTGTGTGAAGTTCATGGCTCTGTATGCTGTGGGACAGAGGCTCCTCAGGGAAGCCTGGCGGCAGGTCTCTCCTTTGGGGCAGTGTTCTTCCCTCCGGTGACTGAGCTGTCCTAGTTGGCCACACAGGTGCTTCCCGAGCACCCAGAGTTCTGTTGTGCAATGGCAACTTTTTAAGCCGGCAGCATGGTTGCTTCTAGGACCAAATAAATGTATGTTTTCTGTCAAGTGAATAAATAATAAAACACCCAACTGGGAGTGCTGACTCTGAAGTTATAGACTGTGCCCGACAGAGGTCTGCCTATCTGACAAGGCTCTGGTTAGTGTGCCATGAGGCCCTGAAGAGCTTAACGAACACATTTCCTCAATGTGCCCCAGGGCAGCCCCGCAGCCTGAGAGGTTGGCAGGGTGTGTGCAGGTGTACAAGTACATACCGTGTCTCTCATCACGATGAATCCTGCCCAGTGAAGGCAGCTTAGTATACAGCAATCTTGTCTAACCTGCAGGCTGCAGGCCACATTTGGCCCAGGATGGCTTTGAATGTGGCCCAACACAAATTTGTAAACTTTCTTGAAATATAAGATTATTTTGCGACTTGTTTTATTTTTTTTTTAGCTCATCAGCTATCATTAGTGTTGATATATTTTATGTACTTCCCAAGGCAATTCTTTTTCCAGTGTGGCCCAGGGAAGCCCAAAGGTCGGACACCCCTGATATAGACTAAGGTCTCTAGATGTGGTCCTCTCTGGACCAGCATCATTGACATCACTTGAGAACTTGTTAGAAATGCACATTCTCAGGCCTACTGAATCAGAAACTGACAGAGGGGCCTGGAAACTGGATTTTAACAAGCCCTCTCCCCATTCCCCTCCCTGTGGTCCTGATGCACTCAGGAATGTGAGAACCACTGTTATAGACAAAGGCGTGGGACTGGAGGTCAGTGTGATTCCCATATCCCACCCCCCACTTACTAGTTCCATGACCTTAGGACAGTTACTAGCCCCTCTCATCTTCGCTGTATCTCTGCAAAGTGCTTTGTGTAGATGTCAGTGTCTCAAATGCAGTTGGTCCTCCATAAACGGTAGCTCCTTTTCCTTGGGTTAATGTCCATTGTCACTGGGAGCTGCCTTGGTGTTGCAGGAAGAGCACAGGCCAAGATTCCAGTGTTGGCTTATCCATTTGCTAGTTGGGGGGAATTTAGGCAAATCACATTGAATGGAATTTATTAATAATTATTGAATAGTGATTAGATACCAGGGACTATGCTAAGAGTTTTCCATGCATCATCTCATTTAATTCTCCCAATAACCACATGAAAAGGGTTCAAATATTTTCTCTATTTTATACTACAAGAAACAGATTTTATGTGGCTAATTTGCTGATGAGTCCAAGCTTTCTAAAGCTCTGGTTAAACCATCAGTGGGACTGTAGGCTTCCTGTTTGTTAGCATAGCAGACCTTCCTTAAATAGCTTGACTGGGAAACTCAGCCAATAGTATTTTTACAAATATTTTATTATTTTTAATGAAAACCAGCTCTGTCTCACATTGGGACATGAAGCCTGCTGGGCATCTACCCTTGAGGTGCTGGCAGAACATCCAGACTCTGCACACATCCAAACTACCACCTTGTCTGCCTCCCTCCAGCCCTGCCTTCCACACACACACACACATGCACACACGCACACACACTCACACCTGTTCCTTCTGACTTCACAACTTACCCAAGGACATCACCATCTTCTATGTCCCCTCTACCTTGTGATTTGTCAGAATTAAATGGTTTCATACCCGTGAAATGCTTAGTAAGGTGCCCATGGTAAAGAACGTGAGCACCTCGTATTTATATCTCTTCATCATTTTCCACACTCAGTGAACAACTCAGAGCTATAGCCCTAAAATGCTTCTTACGTGCTTCCTCACTCCCACGTGCTTACTTATGGCCTTATACCCTCCTCCCAAGGTCTCCCTTTCTCCAGTCCTCCTTTTTAACTTTATAATGCCCTCACACCCATCTTATTGTTCTGTTCACATAACTTCCTTACTTAAAAAAAAAAGGAAGGAAGGAAGTGCTGGCTGCCCCTTCCCTAAGCATGGACTGAAGGCAAACAGGCCCGGTTCGTTGGTGAGCTTTGCATCTTGAGGGGAAGGCCCTGTGGATGCGGGCTTGGTTGATCCAGCAAAGTGTCCACGCCTGTGTCTCATTTACCATTGCATCACTCCAGGGTGTGTCTGGGTTGGAAAAGGCTGTGTTTGGTCTCTGCCCCACAAGACTGAAACACAGGAGAAAGTGCTCTTTGAAGACACATTGGTCACCGATTATTTTTAACTACGTTCCTGAAAATGTGAACTTGCTTTTTCCGATAGTATTTAGCTGCAGATTCTATCCTTGTGAATTGTAAACATGATGGAAAAGTACCTGGGAACAAACAGCAACACTCTGGGAGGAAAGGATTGGAACAATAGGGAATGTTGACTTGTTCCCAGTGCTGACTTCCAGCCTGGTGAGTGCCCATTCCGTTTGTGGAAACAGTGCTGTGAGCTACAGCCTGTGTGCTTCATTCACACGAAGCACCCCTCAGGTAGTGGGCATGTTGATGCGTCAGTCCTTTGTAAGTGGCCCTCCCAGGCACTTGCTGTTCTGGGAACTGGAATGAATGGGGTGGTGGAGGTCAAGCAGCCAAAAGGGTGACCTGAGCTACTTTCACTTAGACCTATTTCTAGTAGAGCAGCTCGCTGTTTGTACCATACCTCTGATTTGAAATCAGCTATGGGATGAGCAGAAGCAAGCGAGGCATGTGCCTTGTGACTGTACATAGACATCGAATTGAATTCCACAAGCATTTTATACCACAGGTAAAAGAAACAGTGGGCTGCAGTGCTTTGGATGAAAGGTGAATCCTAAGTGATCCTGACCCTTATCTGTAACGAATGTGCAGCAAGTTCCGGCCTGCTTTCTCAACACCACAGTTACGGTTAGCCCACCTTCAAAGATGAATTTGGGAAGGTCAATTCATTTTGACTTTTCAGAATGGTACCCTAGGAAAATTCCTCCCATGGATCTGCTCTCTCAGCGCCCTCTAGTGTCTAAACTGGGACATAGCCCTGACTAAACGGATCATAATCCTTCAGAGTCCAGTTTACCCTTCCACTGATGTAGAATAAGACCCCAGTTTAAATTCCAGCCTTGCCAGACTACGAAGCCTGTCTCACCCCTCTGGGTTTCAGTTTCCTCATCTGTAAAATGTGGATGATAATACCTGTAGTGTTCTTGTAAGGATTAAAGGGGATAATATATGGAAAATACTTCCCACCATCCTATCTTTAAAAAATTGCTCCAAAAACCTTATCCTCACTAAAACTGTCAGCCATGAATTCATTCTAAGTAAGGAGGATGGGAAAGACTTACATAGAATACTGATCACTTTGCATTATAGTCAATTATTTATTACCATTTCTTCTCTGGATTATGAACCATGAGGTAAGGACCAGGAATTTCACTGCATTACTAAGCCTGGCCCATGGCTAGAACTCAGAAAGTATTTGTCGAATGGATACTAAATAGAAACTTGTATTCCTCAGCCTTAAAAATATACAGTGTACTATAAATTTAGTGTTTCTAAACATCCTAGTAAACCCTCTTACAAGTCATATAGAATGCAAGGGTTCTACAATTCAACACTTTTAACAGCTCCTTGTCCTGAAAGACTCTGGCCCTGGAATGCACCTTGATGTGTCTCTATGTTCCATCATAAGGTATAGAAAAGCATACTCTGCATTATTTTAATGTGAATGGGCACTCCTGAACACTGAACCCCAGGAGAGTATGAAAAGGAGCATGAGTATCTAGGACAGATGGGAGGAGCTTAGGGGTAAAGGCCAAGTCAGGACCAAGAGACCACTGAAGCTGCATCTCGTGTGTGTGAAATGACAGTGGTGGTCCCATCCCAAAGCACCTGTAATACGTACACTCTGAATGGCCAAGCCAATTAACAAGTGCCCAGATGAATTTAATTGTACACATGTACTTGAGGAATATGTGATCTCAAGTAGCCAGAGGGCAAACTTTAGAGAAAGAACAGATAGCAACTGTTATGAACACGAGTAAATATTTTCTTCATCCAAAAGGGATTCTTCTAATACTACAAGTCCACAAACCCACAACCAAGGAAAAACAATGCAATATATA
The DNA here is from genome assembly GCA_004027555.1 of Craseonycteris thonglongyai. Classification (NCBI taxonomy): domain Eukaryota; kingdom Metazoa; phylum Chordata; class Mammalia; order Chiroptera; family Craseonycteridae; genus Craseonycteris; species Craseonycteris thonglongyai. The sequence continues at coordinate 22,238 of PVKE010001256.1, forward strand.
GATGATGTGTTACAGAATTATGCACTTGAAACCTACATTACTTAATTAACCAATGTCACCCCAATCAACTTAATAAAAAAAAAAGAGAGAGAGAGAGAAGAAATAACACAGCCAAGTAGATTTGTTCTATTTTTAAACAAGATATAGCATATGAGAAATCTCAACTGTGTTTTTACTTTTAAGGAGCTAAATTTTGGGATAGAAACTTGTTCATTCTGGTTGCACAGCCTCATCAAAGTTGGAGAAGCTGATTTTGACATTAAGAACTGATTAGAAACTGGTAATTGCAGATTTACAGAGTGCAACATCTGTTTTTTGTTTAGCATAGCCTTACAACAATTTAAGGAAGATGGAGTCTATAAAACCCTAAAGTACTCTAAAATTAACAACTTCACAGGGGCACTTAACAATAGGTCAAATGAAATTGTTGGGCTTTGTAGTTTTTACAGATTGGCGGCTAATCAGATTTTGGAAGCGATGAAATGATTGTGAAGAACTCGTGGATGGGGAGGATTTTGTCTCTGCATCCATTAAAATCTTGCTGATCACCCAAGTAAAAAAAGCTCTGGATTCTCCTTGAAACAAAAAGTGAGGCTGTACTGAGATGCTATTCTTTAAATAATATAAAAAATAAAATATCCATCAACTACAACACATAACCTGTTTGAGAAATCATATTAGATGTAAGATGCTGATCAAGTTCACTGTTTCTGTTTTCATTGCTGGGGATAAAGGCGTGAACAATACTCACGTATATCCTGACCTCGGAGTGCTTATATTCTGGGAGGAGGCACGCAATATTCCAATAAACAAGATAATTTCAGGTACTAATTTAGAAAAAAATAATAAAACAATGTAATGGGGTAGGAAATTACAGCAGATGGGGTGAAAGATTAATTTATTTTTAGTTTTATAACAAAAATTTCAAGCAAATATGAAAGTAGAGAGTCTAAGGAACTTTAATATGTTCTCTGGATTCAACAATTACAAAATTTTCCCACATTTACTTCATTTGGAACTTTTCCTTCCTTCCTTTCCTTGGGGGTCATTTGCCCAGGACCAAGGTGATCGGGGCTTCCTTCCTTTCTTTTTTGTTGCTAAAAAAATGTTTTTATGGCAAAGTTTCTGAATTTAATTGCTAAAATATTTAAAGACAGATTCAATTCATTCTTACATACTTTGTATGCATCTCAAATAATTGAGGTCCAGATAAGTATTTCTAAAACTTTTGCTTATATTTATAATTTATAAAAGTTATAAAATTGTTATATAATAATGACATAACTAGGCATTTTAATAGTAATCATAGTTATCTAACTGACATAAGTTATAAAATAAATTATAAAAGAATGACTAAGCATTATAAAATAACATTAAAAATAAAATTATATAAGTGCCAAAACCTAATCACCTGAACTTAGTAACTGTTTCATCTGAGATGATTTTTCTTCCATCTTAAAAACAAAACCAAACCATTTTTTCTTACAATAGAAGATGCCGTTGAAAAGTACACATCGTAAGGGTATGACTTGTTAAAGCATCACCGAGTGAACACATCTGTGTTTACTACCTATATTGTAGTTGGCACTCCAGGTTTTGTTTTTGGATTCTGTAATTTATTTATTAATGAAACACATCATCCTGTAATTTCCCACATACTGGATTCCTTCAACATTTCTTCTATCCCTATCTTTTTCAGTAAAATGGTTATTAGATCTAGACTCTAACCCAGGGTCAAGATTAGTAGTTATGCTGAGTCATAATGGAACCTGAGGCAAAGGAAAAACCAGTAATACTGATTGTTTTTATTTAGAATGTTGATACTTCCTTCATTACATATTTTTGTATTGATTTTGATTTTTTAAATTATTGCATTAAATTGTTATTTATCTTGACCACTGAGTTTTTGGGCAGTCTCAGGTTCCATTTCTTTGTGAAGAATACTACCTCCTAGCTGACTGTGTATCCCTCTTGTATCACCTTAAGAGAGACTTGCCTGGCTGTGTCTGTTTTTCAATGGATGTCAGCTCTGACCACAACTGTTTCATATTGCACTGGACATCTTATCAAGTGTATAAAAGGCATTCAGAATGGATGGGAAGAAATACAACTGGTTTCTACCACAAATGACATGTAGAAAAATCCCATGAAATCTATCAAAAGAAAGCTTCTAGAATTAAGTGTGAATAGCAAGGTCAACATACAAAAATCAATCATTTTTCTATATCTACAAATGAACAATTGAAATTCAAAAAAGCATTACCATTTATAATAGTTCCAAAGAGAATAGGGAATGCTGGGATAAGGCAACAGGTTGAGCACTTGACTTGCAACCATGAGGTCTGGGGATGGAATCCTGGCCCTAGCCCATGCAAACCCATGTGCAAAACTGCTGCACAAGTGGTAACCACTGGGATAGTGGCTAAGGTTCTCGTCCTCCCTGCGGAAGATCTCCAGTTCAGTTCCTGCCCCACATGGCCCCACATCCACCTGTGTGGAATGAAACTGTCACAACTACCGGTAATGCTGTACAACTATGGAGAACGCTCTGCCGCCCTTTCTCTCTGTCTTACCTCCTCTCAAACAATAAAATAAATATATTTTTAAAGGGTACAATTTGATAATCAAGATAATGAACATCCATTGTCTTGGCCACTACCTGGCAATCACCCACCTGATTTCTATCATTTATGTTAATTTACATTTCTTGAAATTTAATATTGATGAAATCATGCAGAATTTTCAGTCTATATCATCCTATTTTGATCACTATAGTTTTATTTCATAATACATATTATTTAAAGATTTACATTATTGTTTTTGACAGAGAAAGACAGAGACAGAAAGAGACAGAGAGCAGGGGAAGAGCCCAGAGCTGTCTCCATCGTTGTATGTCATCAGTTTTTTGACATGGTTTCCTTCTGCGTAGGTGGGTGGGAGATGCGCAGGGTGGGAACTGGACTGGGGCCTCCCATGTGGGAGGCACGCGCGGACAAAAACCGAATTGGGGCCACACCCTAGTTCAGTTGGGTCCACATGGGCCGAGGCCGGAACCGGGACTTGATCCTCAGACTCCAGGGCTTCAAAGCAAGCGCTTAACCTGCTGAGCCTCCCAGCTTTTCCCATAGTATATATTAAAATAAGGTAGTGTGTGAGTCTTACAACTTGTTCTTCTTTTTCAAAGTTGTTTTGAATATTCCAGTTTCTTAACTTTTACATAGAAATTTTATAATCAGCTTGTCTACGAGGCCTGACAATTAAGTTTGAGAACTTGCCACTGTGTGCTTATGTTGGCAGCACTGTACAAATAACTCAGTAAGGTTTCATAACCTTGATATATCAGTGTCTCACAGTTGTGTTCAGGTCAACATATGGCAGCGTCTTGCTGAGTGGCGTTCATTATTGTTGCGTGCTTCTGTGTGCTGTTGCGAGAATGTCAGAGCTTGAATTAGAGCAAAGAACAAACATTAAATTAAAATTTTCATTTTGCTTCCTGAACTTGACATAATTATTTTGAGAATCACTCATGTTATAGTGTGTATCAATAGTTTATTCTTTTTTATTGCTGTGCATTGTTCCGTTGTACCCATTTTGCGGAAACGTTCACTGTTGATGAACATTCAGGTTGCATCCTGTCTGGGCTGTTACAAATAAAGCTGCCATAAACATTTGTGTAGGAATTTTTTGACGTGTATAGATTTATGTTTCCATGTCTGTTGGGTAAATACCTAAGATTAGAATGGCTGGATGGAGTGGTTTAACTTAAATAAACTAACAAACTGTTTTCAAACTATTTGCACCATTTAACCTTCCTACCAGCAATATCTGAGAGTTTCAGTTGTTACACCTTCACCAACACTTAATTTTAGCCAGTCTAAAAGGTGTCTGGTGATAACTCCTTGTTTTAATTTGCATTTTTGTAACGTTGAAGATCTTTCCTTGATGTGGAAGACCTTTCCACATGCTTATTTGCCATCCATATATTTTCTTTATGAATTTTTCTTCAAAATTTTGACAAAGGTATGAGAGCAATTCAACAGATTGTCTTTTCAACACATGGTGGTGGAATAACAATATTCATATGCAAAAGTTTGAACCTCAATCTATACTTCATGTCAAATATAAAATTTAAATGAAAATGAATCACAGACCTAAATGTAAAATTTTAAAAACTATGATGCTCAGATTTAAAAATAAGAGAAAATCTTTGTGCTTTTGGGTCACAAAACAATATCCTTTAAAAATATGGATAAATTGGAATTCATCGAATTGAAAACTTCTGCTCTGTGAAAGATTTTGTTAAGAGAAGGAAAAGATACCGTAAGTCACAGACTAGGAGAAAATATTGCAAATTATATATTTACAAAGACTTTTATCCAGAATATATAAAGAACCCTCACAATTCAACAGCAAGGAAGCAAAGAACCTATTTTTTTTTAATGGGCAAAGGATTTAAACAGACACCTCATCAAAAATGATTTACAGATGGTAAGTAAACACATGAATAGCTGTTCCCATAATTAGTCATTAGAGAAGTGCAAATTAAAATCCAGAATGAGACACTATTACATACCTATTAGAAGAGCTAATATAAAAGTTCTGATAATATGAAGTGCTGATAAGGATGTGAAGCAACTGGAACACTTGTGCATTGCTGGTGGGAATGATAGGTGCACTAGAGAAGTTTCATATTTTCTTACAAAGTTAAGCATACACTTACCATTTGATCCAGCAATCTCATTGGTAGGTGTTTATTATAGAGAAGTGAAAACTTATGCTCACACAAAAGCCTACACACTAATGTTTAAAAGCAGCATTATTCATAATTGCCCCCAGCTGTAAACTATTCAAATATTCTTCACTGAATAAATGGATAAAAAACAGTGGTACAGCAATACAATGGAATACTACTCAGCTATAAACAATGTGAATGAATCTCAATTGCATTATTATGCTATGTGACAGAAGTCAGTCTCAAAAGATTACATACTGCATTATTAACTACATGTGACAGTCTGGGAAAGGCAAAACTATAGGAACAGAGCCCGTTTGTCAGGCGGTGGGGGCAGAAACAGATTACGAAGGGAATTTGGGGAACTGGAATCATTTTATGTCATGTTTGTGGTGGTAATTACAAGACTCTATACTTAGAACTGCACAACAACAAAAGTGAAGTTGACTGTATGTAAAATTTTAAGAGTAATAAGAATGATGGATGGGTGGTTTCAAGTGTTTATGCAGCCTGATCCATCCTTATCAGTCCCCTAAATCTGAGAATCTTGGCCAGTGTGGCTGGAGCTAAGAGCTGGGGGAGTCCCAGGGGATGGTAGGGGTAGGGTAGGGCAAGCCCAGGTAGAGGTGTAGCAATGGATGGAAAGGTATCTGCGCTTCTTAAAAAACTTTCTGGCTGTTATATGGAGCATGGATGTATAACAATGAATGATGGGAAAAGGGCATTTTTCATTTCTTAAAAATGAGTAATTAAAGAGAAAAGTAATCAGACCTTGAGAAGAGAGGCCCAAATAATTGAAACACTTAACTGGCACTGAGGACTAGGAAGGACAAGAAACCAGCTTACTTTTTAAATTTGGTGTGGTCTTGTGGTTAGAATTTCTTTGTCTGGCTAATTCCAATGCGGAAGGGACAGGGCTTCTTTCCAAGGTGTTTTCCTGGCCTTCTGCCTCGGAATAAACAAGCATGGTGTGTCCAAGCACTTCAGAGGGTCCCAGGCACAGGGTGACCTGGTCCAGACCACAGAAGGTTTGCTGCCAGCTTCCTGCAGCTCACAGCTTGGGCCCTGTTGCTATAAACACAGCACTCAAGCGGCCCAGGCAAGTTCGAATACTTCCCAGAGCTACTTACTGTGCCATCCCTGTTCCTCAGGGACAAGTGGGGGCTCAACCAAGGAGAACAGAACATCATGGGAAGGGCTAGCACCGTGGACCTCAGAAAACACAGGAAAATGAGGGTGGTCAAGGTTGCTGGGAGGTCAGTGAGTCCCCACTTGAGGCGGCTTCTCATTTAACGCAGAAAAGAGATGCTACGTGGCTGTCAGCATAGGTGTCTAATTTGCCGGACCCTCTGACCAGCAGCAAAAATGCCAACCCAAACCCTCATGGCCAGTTAACGAAACGGCCATACACACATCTGTTTGAGAGAGAGATTGATTGAAGCCTGAGTTCTAAGAATGGTTGGTGCCTCCCAAGGGGGCATTTCATTTGGTCCCTGGGATGTTTCTGCACCTTTGTCCTGCTTGGTTTCTCCTCTTCAAAGCCCCGATCACCTTGGTCCTGGGCAAATGACCCCCAAGGAAAGGGTTAGGCCTGCCCTCCTTGGAATCACTTAGCGAGGGGATGGCAGCCAAGCTCTGTGGCTCTATTTCAAGTTCCCTTTTAAGTGGAATCCATTGGATACACTCTGCCCATGTAGTTCTAAAGCCTTTGGGTATACTGAAAACGAAGGGGAGTGCTGGCTCAGACACTTAACTCCCTGCCTACACAAACATTGGTAATTACTCTACTGAAAACAAAACACAACAAAAATAGATTCAAAGACTGAAAATAAAACTTACCTTTAAGTCTCACCAGAAAACCCAATGAAAGAGTATTGGTTGGTCAGTTCCCAGAATACCCCATGTGTTGCCTTCATGTGTTTACCATAGTCAATGTTCAGATTACCAGAATCAAGATGATATCTGGGAAATGAGAAAATAAGAAGACCTATACTGGGAGTCAGGAGAGGCAGAATCAAGGCATGGATGTCAGATCAGCCTTGGGGACGTCAAAGACCCTTTCCTCTCTCAGGGACTCCGTTTCCTTATGTGAAAAATAAAGGTCTAGGACTTGGCCTATGTTTCCAAAACCTGTTATACCTGGAAAATCTTCATACTGCTTAGACTCTCCAATTTTTACCTCTGGTCTTAAATATTTTACCTTGTTTTTACTACATATGAGGGCTGTCTGCAAAGTATCCAGCCACGTAATGTGAAAAATAGAGGCACTGATGGTTGGATTCTTTTCCAGAGAGCCCTAATATGTCCTCATATTTATGGGACATCTCTGCTTGAACATCTTACTGCTACCGCAAACTAAGATAAAAATGGCATCTCTAAATCAGCTCTCTCAGTTACCCACCTTCCTCTTTTCCCCTTTATCCCAGTAATGAAAGAATATATGGTATAATCTAAACGACAGCTTTCCCTTCCTTCTCAAAGGTTGCCGCCTCCTATATTTGGGAGAGAAGTGGGGGTTGTCACCCTCCTCCTGTGTCTGTTTTCCTGACCTCTGTCCCTCTGAATCCTGCCCCCTCTGGTGGGGTTCTGTGTCCGCCATGTCTCAGGCCAACACTGGGCTGACCGGGCTAGCATCCTGACGCTTACTGAATCATGCATGACCTATGTGAGGGGGAAGGCAGGCGAATGCCTCTCTGTTCTTTACAAAATTGTCACACAGATGCAAAGAAATGTATCAGACTTAACTAAAGGTTGAAAAATGAAAGTTACAATTTACAAGAGAGAAAATTTAAACAGCCACCAGTACTATTTTCCCTGGATGAACAGCCAACCTATTAAACATTTCACAGGAGGAACCTCTTTAGGTAGGTGCTCTCTAGAACCTAATCGTGTGCCCTTGACCTATGTCCTTCCTCTTGGAGAGACAGCCTCTCTCTTCAAACCTCCCCACTCTGTGATGGACATACTCTCCCGGGTTTGCGAAACTCCACCTCTCACCTAAAGGGACTGGTTTGTCACCTGAGGATCTCCCCCCCACCCACCCCAATTCCCAGAAGTTCATTTGGCCAAGTCTTAGTTATTCTATTCAGAATGACTTAGCAAATGGCCCAAGTCCTTCAGAGCCAGATAAGCTCTGGGGAGTATGGGGACCCCAGATTTGCTCCTCTTTAAGGTGTCCCACCAATGTGAATTGCAAATGGACGTCTTTATTCTTCCAAATATCCGTGGACTATCGGTATGCACACACCCCTTCCCAATGACAAACATAATCTCCAGAGACAGCATACTTTAGACCCTGAAGGAGAAAACAAAACAAATCCCCCTCCCCCAACTTCCCATACTTTGCAAGGCTGCCCCTTGGAATTTTACTTCATATGCCTTTGATGACCAGAATGTGTTCCTTTGCTCAGCTCTTTCCCCACCCAGTCTCCTTTCAGATTGTGTTCTCATAGTCTGGACAAGAATAAGAAAAGTGGCCAATTGGTCATATGTCCTTTAACAATAGCTCGTCGAGCTTCTCAAAGACCGCTGGAAACTGGGAAAATATCCCTTGCCATGTGAGAGACAGGTGAAATTCTTAGATGATGGGGCCATGCTGTGCCCTAGTTTCTCTGAGTGGAGGGCGAGGGGAAAGGTGTGTGCCCATGAGGAGCAATTCTAGTGATAACAGCAATACTAAGGGAGACGTCTGGCCCATGCCTACCAAGGTTTACAACATCTCTTAGTCCTGACTGCACTTTAGAATCACCCCAGAGCTTTAAAAATGCCAGTGCCTCACCCCTGACCTATTAAATGAACATCTCGGTGGGTGAGTTCTGGGCATCGCTGTTAAAAGCCTGTGGGTAATTCTCATGTGCAGCCAAGGCCAAGAACCACTGATGTGTAAGGATGGGAAATTACCACAGCTGGAAAAGGTCACATTTTGTTGCACCTGAAATGAATTCTGCAGCCCCAGGCAGCCTTATTCCATCAGCTTTAGCATCCAACAATCTGGGTGGACTCTCAAATAGAGTGGGGAGTGAAACTAATGAATTCTTATGATGCAGCTGCTGTGAAAGGTCTGGAATGGAATCCTAGGGATGGATTTTACCACTAGGCAGACTCGCATTTTTAGTGTAATCAGATGATTGGTTTGCCTGAGGCAGTGCCTCAACAAATACTGTACGGTATTTGTTAAAATAATGACTACGACTGCAGAGCATAAATAGGCAGTTACCCACTTCCACCACGAGATGGCGACATACCAAGCATCACTCCTTAGTAAGTATAGAACAAAGTCCACTGCCAACATAAAAAAGAAATGAATAGTTGAGCCTGGAGATAAAAGATGTAGAATAGGTGTATTTTTTTTTTAGGTGGGGGGTGGGGGGTGGGACGATGGGTATCCTTTTATATAAGTGAATCAACAAAATTGAAAGTGGTTAAACATAAAGTGAACCTTAGAGCTCATCTCTTTCCGAGATGGTCAAGCCATTTGGTTGATGTTTGCGTGCCCACGGCATCTCAGGAATGCAGGCCAAGGCTGAGCACTAAACCAATTTATATATAAGGACAATGAGTGACACCTATTTGGTTGCTGTGCCAGTCAATCCTCTGCCAGGAAACACATTTCTAAGTCACACTGGTCACTAGAGCTTCTTATCCACAGTGGGGAGTTCAGGGAAATTAATCAGTGGAAACACAGTTATACTAGAACCTCTGAGAAACCCCCTTGTAATAAAACTGGCCTTGGCGCCAGGGGAGGTGAGTGAGATTTCTTGTCTATGTGCTGGGTCCCAGGAGAGAAGACAGAGTGACAGCTCATGAGCAGTTTTTGATTGATAGGATGAGCTCTAGGCCTTGGGCCCCAGTGTTTAAAGAACTTGGATACTCCAGGGAACCAGAGGTCCCACCCTGTCTTGGCTGTGTGCTGCCTTTGGGACCCTGAACACAGGGAGATCAATCACTGCCAGAGGGGCCGGGTGACTTGGCCGTGTATTCCTGCAGCACCAGCGTTGTCTCCAAGACCAGCCACTTGACTTTAGAGGGTGAGGAGAAGGCACACAGGGTGGCAACAGGATGGGCTGATGGTGATTAGTTTCTCTGAGACACATTTTGTTTGCTCTCAGGAGAGGGGTGAGGAAAGATCTAGGCTACACAACTGTCCAGACTCCAGGCATTACGCAAGATGCTTCCCATAATGATGTGCTTTGCTCCCATTAATAGGCAGTGGCCTGGGACTAACGTACCTCTGCTGTCTTGAACCTCAGGTATGTACTGCTGGTACCCCTAAAGATAAAATCATAACTTCAGCCTTCATGACCTCTGAGCCACCCTGTATCATGTCTCTAGAAAGCACCGCATCCTTGCCCCCATGGTGGTTCTTCCAGATCTTAATGACTCTCTAATTTCATCTTACTTCTACTCCCTTCCCAACAGATGGCTTTGCCTCCTAGTTCCCAGAGTATATTGAGATGGCCTGCCAGGACATTTCTCAACTTCCAGGCTCCCTCCTACACTCATTATTTATGTCTGCCACCCCCCACATCCTCCCGCAACGTCAGAGAACAGAGGGGTCCCACCCACAGAGAGATTAGAATCTCCTCACTGTGTCCTAGATTCTACAGCTTTCAACCCCTCCCAGGTTTCCTCTGGGTCTTCGCTTTACTAACTTTTACCTCTGTCTTTCTGGCTCTTTCCATGTACAAACTCCCTCATCATCAAAAATAAAACAGAACAAAACAGAACCCTCCCCTAAGCCTCTGTGAGACCTCTAGCAGCACGTCTTCAAGCCTGCCTCAGTTGCCTCAGACCGAAGGGCTCGGCTTCAGGTATGGGGCAGGTACAGAGATACAGGGGGATGTCAAAGGGGTGGAAACCCCTTCCTCTCTTCTCTCCTGTTTGCCCCGCCAGTGGTCTGTTACTACTCAGAAGTGGAACAGTGAAAGTAAACCTAGGGCCCCAGCAGCAGCCTGCTGTGTGAATGTGACAATGACCTGGAGGTGGATTCGCTGACACCCTAGCTGGCATCAGAGGCTTCCGCAGGCTGCTGAGACTGGGCAGTGAGAGCTTCTGTCCTAGGTTGACCTGGGCCTCACCTCCCGCCAAATTGCACCTTCAGGCTCCAAGACCAAGGCCAGAGTGGAAAGGAGCCAGGCAAGAAGCCTATCCTTCCTGAGCATGAAATGAGGGCAGGAGCAGCAGCAGAAATAGCCCTCGTGGGTGAGGGGGGGACAGTGCCTGGGCCAAGGTCAGAGTGGGCAGCTGAGCGGGTATGTTCGGCCTGTAGATGAAATGAGTGACCAAGTGGAGCCTGGATTCACGTTCATGTCATTCTCTTTGTTCAAACAATAGAGAAGCCCCACACTCTGAATCTAGTCTGAGGAATCTTCCAGACTGGCCTTGGCCATCGCAGCCACGCCCCTCCTGCAGGCTGCGGAGGCGCCTCTCTGCAGGTGCTGTTCCGAGACACTGGTCAAAGCCTCCTGGGGGCCTCCTCGCGGATCTTCCCAGTCCTTACAACAAAACAGCATTGTCTGAGCTCCTCCTACAATCTGCTAAATAGTCAACATAACATCTCATTTCATTGAAACATTGCCAACTCCATAAAGGAAGTGTTGTGATGTCCTTCTGGCAGAAGAAATCAAGACTTAGAGAAGTCAAGTGATCACCCAAGTTTACACAGCTAGTGAGCAAAGGAGCCAGGGTTTGAGCCCTGGTCTATTTGACTCTCTGCCCACTGATTCCACTGCCCAAATGTCTCTGACAAGTATGAGTTTGTCCCAACACACTCGGGAGCAAGAAAAGTCCTATTGTGAATGTGGCAAGCCCTCACTTGCCAGGGTCAGCAGGACGGCCAGTATCAGTTATTCCTGAGAACCCGCTGTCTTAGCCCAGCTTCCCTAAAAAAGCAAGAGGCAAAATGTGAGTCTGTGTGTATGTGTGTGTGTGTGTGTATATATGTATGTATATGTGTGTGTTTATGTACGTGTGTGTGCACATGCGTGCTTGTGTGTGTGTGTATATATGTGTGTGTATATGTGTGTGTGTGTGTGTGTATATATATATATATATATATATATATATATATATATATATTATGCTAAAGCTGTATGGGAATGGGGAGTTAATCCCAGGACAGGGACAATGAGAGGAAGGGGAAGTGAAGCTGGTAAAAACGCGGCCGTGGGGCACATATTCCTCATACTTCCCGGTGTACCTGGGTCCTCTGGGCAGCTATGGGGCCAGTCTCAGTGGTTCCCGCTCAGGTTTGTCATGGGTTAGAGTGGGCATAATGAAGGTAATGCCAAAACCCAGCGCTCACTCCTGGGGGGAGGTGTGTGTGACAGGGACAGGTGGGTGACAGTAGCAGCAGAGGCATGCCATTGAGCAGGGCCAGGAAAAGGGCATGCAGGCGGGGGAGGGGGAGGCAAGTGGGCTCAAGCATATCTGACTTTTTCTTTCAAGTCCAAGTCCCAGTTCCTTAGCATAGCATCCCCAGGACTCTCCACAGGGCGGCCTCGGCTTGTTTTTCCAAACTAGTCCATTGCAGGGCCGCCCTCCGTTCAGGGCCACCATTAGCCCACGGGCCTCCTATGTAGGAATGAGAAAAAGGCACCATGTAAGTAAGCACGGCCATGTGGCTCTGGGTTGGGCTGGCAGAACAATATTTTGATGTAAAGTAGAAAAATACAGCTCTCCTCATGCCAGAGTACACAACTGGATTTCCTCGTGCCCCTTGGCCACCTGTGCACGGAGGCCTGGCCAAACACAAGAACTCGCAGATGAGGAAACAGCCCAGAAAGATAGAGGCTTTTGCCCAAAGCCACAGAGATCCAGACACAGGACTCGGTTTCCGAGTTGAATTTAGTCGCTGCCTCCTACTTCACCCCCTGGGGCCCGGGTGGACAGTCAGGAGACTATCCTTCCCCCATGTCATATAGAAATATTAATCGTTTTGAAGTTTTCCAGATGTACCCGGTATTGACCCTGTGTTCTGGTTTGTTCTAGTGCCCAAGGCTGTACCCCAGCTTTCCCTTCCCCACCCGAGTGACCTGCAGAGAATCAGCTCCTGGAGCCTTTGCCGGTGACCTCACTGGGAACGGCTGCCTACTGACTTCCTGTTTTTATAGTCCTTCTTCCAATGCTTGTTTTTTCTGCTTTGTTGCTCTACGGTCATTTTTGGTTCTCCCCCACGAGTCCACCCTGCAAAACTGAAGCTTTAGTTTTTTGTAAGTATTTTAAACCCGTGTTTAGATAGGGAGATGTGAAGCCTCTTTTTTCCCTTTCAGTGTTGTTTTGCCCTTCCATTCTCTCCCTCTTCATTCCCCAGGATTTTTTTCCCCCAAATGATAGTCTTCAGGTTCCACAGCAGAGCAGAAACCAACTCGAAAGCCATGTCTGCAAGCACCATGTGAACTCAGGGTTCTGTCTCTACTAGAGAGTTCCTATTTATCGGGAGCTATGGTAGACTGTGGGGAAGAAATCTGCCAGCTTCCACGCTGTGATATCCTAGGCTCCCGGAATCAAAGACACGGTCCCCACTTAAAAAGCCACCCGGCTCTCCACGTCTTCCGGATCAAGTCCACATTTCCTAGCAGGCATTAGAGACCCTCTGAAGGGGGCACGTTGTAGCTTTCCAATCTCCTTATTCCCTCTGCTTCTACCTCCCTCTACTCTACTTCCTCTATTCCAGCCATGCTCCACTTCTCATCTGTCTTGGAAACACCATGCTCCTTCGTGCCTCTCTTTACGCCGCTGCCTGGAATCTATTTCCCTGTCTTTGCCTCAGGAACTCTTACTGGTGAATAACTCTATTACCTTCTCAGCAGTGCTTTCACCAACTCCAAACTGAATGCAATTCCTTCCTCTGTGTTCCTTCGTACTTTTTCCTTAGTGTAAATACAGTATATTTCTATATATTCTTTTTTTTAAAGATTTATATTTATTTATTTGTTTATTTATTTTTGGACAGAGAGAGAGAGAGAGTGAGAGAGAGAGAAGGGGGAGGGCCCAGAGCAGTCTCCATAGTTGACATTAGTTTTCCATATAGTTTCACTCCACAGGGGGGCACAGGGCTGCGCAGGGCAGGAACTGGGCCAGGAACCTCCCACATAGGTCCCGGCAAGAACTGAACTGGGGGCACACCCCAGTTCAGCATGTGGGTCCGCCTGGGCCGGGGCTGGGATTCGATCCTCAGGCTCCAGGGCTGCAAAGCGAGCGCTTAACCCGCTGAGCCATCCCAGCTTCCCCTATTTCTATATATTCTTAATAGTTAAGAACCTCACTTATATGCTCTCTTTCGCAGTGTTTGACTCACTTGAGCATTGCCTCCTTTTGTATATTCTAGTCTCCTCCCTCTCCCTGGCTGGATTAGTCAGTTACGTACATTTATGTTTGTTTGTTTGTTTGTAGGTGTTTATCTCTGGGAGAAATGGCTTTCTCTCCTATTCTGAGTATGCACAGTGTGTGTGTGTGTGTGTGTGTGTGGTCTATATGAATGTTTTGTTAATTGTGTATTAAATTATGACTAGGCCACTAGGGCCCGAGGGGCCAGATTCCTGTGCGGCAGGGGAAACTGAAAAGGATGTCCACTCACAGTGTTACTCTCCCACCAGGAGGCTGTGGACACTTAACAGGAAACCCGAAGCTGGGGCAAGTGGGAAAGGAAACGCTTGTGTCTTCAGGGCAGTGTTTCCCAAAATATAATTTGTGAACCAAGCCCATCAGAATTGCCGCGGGAAGGGGGCTTGTTAAAAATTCAGGTTTCTGGGCCCCAACCTAGGCCTTATGAAGCCAAGCTTTTGGAGGCAATCCCAGGAATCTGCATTTTTATAAACCACCAGGAGGTTCATTTGCACCAGAGTTTGAGAACCACTGATCCTAGGTCCTTTGGGAGCCGGAGTTCATGCCACTGAAACTACGCTCGCCAAGGTCACTAGTTGTCAAGCTTCCTGAATGTGTGATTTAGTCTCTGCTTCCAGGCCTTGTTCATGCTGTCTTTGGTGGTATGGGACCCACTGGAACATGGCCTTCTTTTTGAAACTCTTACTCCTTCACCCTCTATGACTACCTCTCCCCACCCCCACCTCACCCTGCTCCTGGTTCATATCCTAACTCTTTAATCACTCATTTCCATACTCCCTACCTGGCTCCTTTTCCTCCAAATGTAAGGTGACCAGATTTTAACATTGGTAAAGCGGGACACCACTGACTGGGGCGGGAGGGGGTTCTTGATTAAAAATGTGGTCTATCTCCCACCGTTCCCTAGCTTGTCGTGCATTCTTTCCAAAAATCGGGACTTTTTTAAAACGCTGCGGGACGAGGGACAAATTGTTAAAAATCGGGACTGTCCCGCCAAAATCGGGACGTCTGGTCACCCTATCCAAATGCCCCTCCTGCTTGCGTTTTCTCTTAGGCCCTGAACTTGGCCCTGTGCTTGACACGCCCCCAGCACACTTGGACGCCGATGGTGGCTAAGTTGATGTTTCCTGTACAGAGGCTGTCCTTGGCCTCATCCCATACATACAGCTCCCTCCTGGAGCTCTCCACTCGCATGGTCCCAGGCATCCCACGTTAGATACGTCTAAGATGGTTCTGTATATCTTTCTCCTGTGTTTCTCAGCTTTGTGGTAGGTACCCACTAAGACAGGGAACTGGACACCGGAGAATCATCCATTTCTGTCTCTTACTAGCTGTGTCACCTTGGACAAGTTATTTATCTCTCTATACCTCCACTTTTTCACCTGAAACATAAATGGTATGACAGTGTCAGTCTTGCTGAGTTGTGAGGAGTGAATGAATTCATACATATAAAGGGCTTAGAATAGTGCCTGACATGGTGTAAGTGCTTAATAAATGCCAGCTATTAATAATAATGATTATGATACTAATAACTACTTAGTAGTTAACAATCACTTTTTAATCCTGGTCTCCTCCTTCTCCCTCATTGCTCATCCTATAGAAGGTGAAGGTCCATTCTCTCTCTTTAACACTCTTTTTCTGATGCCTGTTCCTTTGCTTCTATAACCTCTGCTCAGTCTTAGTCAGAATATCCTAATTTTTTCCTGGACTTGTTTAGGACTGGTCTCCCACCTAGACTCCTGTCTCCTTTCTTACTTTTGAGGCTCATTAAAGGCAAGGCCCATGTCTTATTTCTTTTTGTGTCTCCCAGCATCTTCTGAGTATATAATTAAGTATTTATAGAAGAAATAAGTAAAATGATGGATGAATGAATGGATGGATGGATGGAAGGTGTGGACAGACAAAATCAATACACTATGCAGATATCCTCAGTGGGGTAAAATATCTTATAAATCAAGGTGGTAATAAACAGTCAGGAACTTGGAAAAGGAAACTCTAATTAAGGCAGAATCCACAAAAGGTGCTTCTGAACAGAAAAGTAACAATGGCCTAACCAGTTATATGAATGCATCTGAGGAAGCTTGTCTCCCAGAAGGAATGGGGTCCGCAGGGATATGAGAAGAGAAATCCATGCCCATAAATGTCAGGGCATCTCCAGTTCTTCTCAAGGGAGGGAGACGCTGGACCAGAGGTCAGGGGTTTCCTCATTACTGGAGACAGGGCACTGTCGTCAGACAGATATTTTATCCACTTTTCCTGACTCATGTGACATATTCCCTCTGAACCTTTCCACTTCCTTTTTAAACATTTCATCTTTTTCATAGGACTGGACCTTTTTTAATGACTAATCTAGTCTGGGGGGCAAATAGGAATTGTTGTGTCCTTGCAAAGTCTTCACATTTTACTAAGATTTGTTGTCAGTATCTTGTGGATGTGAGTCTTGTAGGTCTGTTGCCAAGAGCCCAGGTAGCTCTGGATGCACCAACAACACTGAGTTTCTAGACCTATATAGCTGCTAACCACTTGTGCATTGCCCCAGCCCCCTGGGTAGTCAACTAGAGTCCCAAGTTTGTGGGTTTCCTCAGTCACAGAATTGTGTTCATCAGTGACATAAAAAATGTCTGGTTGAGTTCACTCAAGACATTCTGCCTTCAGCATCACTGTTTCTGGGAAATGTTACCTAACTCATTGTAAAATCCGCTCACCAACTTGTGCACTTAACAGTTAAGTTTGATGATTCTTCTTTCCTTATTCATAGACCTGGTTGATAATATGGCATAACCATGGCAAATATAAGGCAGACATACTGCCACTATCTCTGCCCATGTTCTTTGCACACAGTACTAATGAATCCTGGCTTTCTTTTCCATTAATTTGGCCTTCAAATTCTTTTCAACACAGCCTCCCAGGAAAGACACTGCCAATCAATTAAAGTGATAGATGAGGAGTCTATCATTTTTGAAAAAGAAGTAGTATCTCAATGATCTATTACTGTATACCATGCCAACCTAAAATGCAGTGGCTTAGAACTACAATTCTGTTTTCTCATGATTTTATGGTCTATAGTTTGGGTTGAGCTCAGCTGGACAATTCTTCTGCTTACTTAATTTGGCCACACTCATCTGGGGATTGCTGGAGACCAGAGGGTGTAAATGGCATCACTCACATGACTGGTAGTTGGAGCTGGCCATTGACCTGGCCATGTGACTCCAACAGGCTGGCCCAGGCTTCTAAATGCTGTCTTCTTGTTCCAATGTGTTTGTCAAGGTCCTGTTAAGGCCCCATTGGCCAAAGCCAATCACGTGACCAAACCCAGGGTCAACTTATAAAGGGCTACAGAAGGACATGGATTCACAGAGGTGTGATTCATTGGGGACCATTTATGTAACAATATATGAGGCGTGATAAAAAATATGGTGGATGTTTAAATTAAAAAAAATCGATAACAGTAAAAGACACATGGCTATTAGTCTCTCTCACAATATTCCCCTTCGCTTTGAACACACTTACTCATTGTTCTTGCCACTTTCTGAAGCAGTTCTGGAAGTTCTCTTTCATTTCTTTAGTTGCACTGCTGTGGCTTCCTCAGTGTCCTGAATCTTATTCAGAACATTTATCCTGCATGGTCATTTTGACTTTGGGGAGGAGTCAGAAGTCACACGGTTTAATATGCAGTAAGTAAGGTGGATGAGGACACACCATAATGTTTTTATTTGACAGAAATTGACCTACCAGAAGCAATGCATGACCTGAATCAATTCAGGACAACGAGGCAGCCACAACAGTGCAACCAAAGACATGCATGAAAGAGGACTTCCAGAGCTGCTTCAGGAAGTGGCAAGAACGATGGGATGAGCGCGTTTGAAGTAAAGGGGAGTATTTTGAGAGGGATCAATGGCAGTGTGTCTTTTACTGTAATCATTTTTTTTCCCATTTATTTTTATTTATTTATTTATTTTTGACAGAGAGAGAGAGAGAGAGAGAGAGAGAGAGAGAGACAGAGACAGAGACAGAGATACAGAGACAGGGAGAGAACTGAACTATGGGAACTCCCCAGTTCAGCACATGGGTCCACACGGGCCGGGGCCGGGATTTGATCCTTGGTCCCTGGCGCTGCAAAGTGAGCGCCTAACCCACTGAGCCATCCTGGCTTCCCTGTGTAATCATTTTTTAAAACATTCACTTTATTTTTAAATGACACTTTGTAATCCAAATCGGGTGGTATTTTATTGAACCCTAATATGAACCAGATAGTATGCCTGGCACTGAGTATAAAGTGACAAAGGAATTGGGTTGAACTTTGAATATTAGAAAGGCACTGACTAGGTGCAAAGAGTTAAGAATTGAAACCACTATCTGAATTACTGGATGAAATAATCTGTGCGTGCATGTGTGTGTGTGTGTGTGTGTGTGTGTGTGTGTGTGTGTGTGTGAGAGAGAGAGAGAGAGAGAGAGAGAGGGAGAGAGAGAGAGAGAGAAAGGAGGGGTGTTGAATTCCTTAATGTCTTCTTTCTGCATTTCATGTAGATTTGTGCAGCCTAGATTGAATGAGTAACTCTACTGTTATCCACTGTAATGTGCCCCCTAAAGCTTTTCTGCAGATGTAAGAAGTTCAAAGCAATCACATAAGTGTATTCTTCATGACCGCAAAGAGCTACTTGAGATTTTTTTCCCCCTAGAAACCTGGCCAACTCTGAGGCTGAGGACTGTGCTTGCCAACTCTGATATTTCCTCCCTCTGCGCATTCCTGCCACCCACAGCTGCTCCAGTCCACAGTGAAAGTTCAAAGGCCAAATACTTATGGTCCAAACAGCCTCTCCAGCGGTGATGGCAAAGAGACAACTCCACTTATGAAAATAAACAATCATTCCTTCCATTTACATCGCTCTTGAGCCTTATTAAAAAGCATATTCATGTCCTTTCTCTTATCGGATCATCTCCAGAACCCATTGAGGTAAGCAGGGCAGGAGACAGATGGGGCAACGGAGGCCTGGAGAAGGGAAGTGACTTTCTCAGGGAGTCACAAGGCTGAAAGGAGAGCTCCAGCTTCCTGATTTCAGGTCTTGGCCTACCCAGTAAAGCACACTGCCGTAAATAGAGCTGCATGCTGTCCCCAGTTCTAGGAAGTCTGCTTTGACCAACCCTTCTGGGGTTTTCTACTCCACACCTTACAGTTTCACTAGTAAGCATTTAAAACTTGCTTTACTGTGCATTCACATGGAAGGAATGAGGGGAAAACATCAACTGATTCTCCGGGTACTGGCTTCTAAATCTTCCATGGCCCAGAAAAGATAATGGATCATCTTTGAACTTCCAAGTTTCAGCCCACAAATGGTCAGTCAGCATTCTCCTGATGAAAAACAGAGACCCAGAACCAATTTCACTGTAAGGACCCACTGGGCCACCTCAAAACAAAATGTGATACAGGAGAAAATTTAAAGTTTAAATCAAGAGAAGACGAGGAGAGAATAAGACACCACCAGAGAGGAGAACTCAATTTGAGGAAGTCCAGTGTACAGGTGATAGCAGCCACCTTGGCTCCATGTGGGTAGAAGGTTTTGGGTGAGAGTCAGGCCTGCTAAGTGCTGGTAGCTTCCTTCTCACCCAGCTCATCTTCCTTGAGGGAGCTGATTTCCTGTATCACCACCCTGGAGCACAGGAACCCATTGGAAAGCTGGGACTAGAGCAAATATCCCAATTATAGTTGAGGTCATGGGAAGTGAGAAACGGTGCCACTGCCATCCCACCTGCCTTGTTTGTAGCAGACACGACACTCTCCATGGTTGAGAATGGAAGTGGCTTGGAGTCCTTTTGAGTGTACCCCTTGAGGCAGCTACCACCACTTGATTAGGGTGGCATGCTGGATGAAATCTTTCTGCCAGGGCTGTAATCCCTGATAGCCCAAAGGCCTTGGGGAAAGGAGGCAGGAGGGGTGAGCTATTCAGGTGTGCATGAGGTGGACAGTCATTCCTAGCCCTTGGAGGTCCCCATCTTCCCGGCTTTCAATACAAGGGGCATGGTCACCTACAAACAAGAGCTGTTGCTATAAGCGAGGTGATGGAAAGCCTTTGACACTGGCATCAGAACCTAATGAAGGAACAGGACCAGATCAGGACAGCATCTTCCTCAGAGCCACACAGTCTCCTTACTCCCAGGCCAATACTACTTCACTGCATACATGCTCTGGCTTCTACACCCCCACTTGTATTCATTCCTCTGTAAATCTCTTGCCAGCCCCAGCACCCTTCCCCACCCAGCAACCTCCCTAGTTGGGAGAGGATTATTAGTATACAGATCCAGCCACTAGGTGGCTCAATTTAAATTATAGCACAAGGTGGTGGTGGTGGTGGGGGCACCATGGGTGGGAAGAATCAGGCCTTGCTTTCTAATAAATATGACAATTTGTGTTTCTGTTCTGAGGGCTCTGATTGTTCTCCAAATCCCCTCAGGGCAGAGATGCTAAGTGAGAACCAGGCTCTGTGTAATAACGGGCCAGGAAATTCCTATAGAACTTCAAAAACACATTTATATGCCAATTCACCTGTGGCCAGGAGAAAAGGAAGGAATAGAGGTATAATCTCCAAGCTGGCTGAAGGCAGGGGCATACTGGCAGGGTTAATGCATGTAACACACATTCCAGAAGTATTCCAGACCCACGGTTCTAGATGAGTAACTCCCACCGGTGACTTTGAATTAAGAGCCCTTGATCTTACAAGAAGTTGTATTATAATTGTGGGCCCTATTTTTACAGCTGATGTTTCTAACTCTCAGAGGAACCTGTCTAGTCCCTTCCTCACGTTATTTAGTGCGAACAGCTCTGCACCTGAGCCAGGAGGCCTGGTTCTAGTGCCGGGCTGTCCAGTTCCCCTGTCCCACCAGCTCTTACTGCTTGTGTAGTGCTTCAGGCCAGTCACCGGGGTTCATTTTCCTAACGTGAAAATCAAGAAGCTGCAAGCAATTTGACTTCTGGGAATGTATCCAAAAAAAAAAAAAAAAGAAATTTATGCAAATATAATACTATTTAGCTCCATGAATGTTTATTGCAACATTGTTATCAACAGAGAAGAAGTTGTAATAACCTAATGTCCAGCAACAGTGGACTGGTTAAATAAACTAAGTACTTTAAGTAACAGGATAACATGCAGGCATTATAATATGGTTGGGAAATGTATGTAGCCACAGAAAATGTCAGGTAAAAGAAAACAACAACAGTTTATGCAGGATTAGCCCATTTTTGTTTGAAAAAGGTATATGCATATATATGTATATATATATATAATATATATAATGTGTATTATATTATGTATAATATACTATATTATGTGTACTAACACAAACATACTTAGAAGGGCATTTTAATTATCTAACATGTTAATATTGTAAAAATGCTTTTTAAGTTATGGGAAAATAACTTTTTACTTAGGAAGTCATTCTAATAATCTATTATACTATAGTATTTAAGCAACTAGTTGCTTAATTTAGGTGAGATTATAAATATTTTACCGTTTGTTCTTTTTACTTATCTGTACTTTCTAGTTTTTCTGTAACGAACAGTGGCGCTTTTTAATAAGAAAAAGCAAGAAAAACGTGGGGTTGCCTACGATGAGTGAAGTTCAGTCATGCTCAAGAATTCTGTGAGGGAAATCTGCTCCCTCCAGAATGGTGGTGGGGCAGTGAGAGTGCTGAAGGCCAAGCTCCACTCCGGTATGACAGCCCGGCAGCAGCTTCTCCCACCGACGGTGGCCAGTGTGTGCTGCCTAAATATTCTCTCCGCCCAGCTCTTGGTTTGGCCTGGAGTTACTCATCTGTAGCTTTCCAGCCTCATTTTGACTCACTCATCAGACATCACTTAAAAGGAATTTCTGCTTAACTGCAGGGCTTACATGAAGAATTCGACTAAAAAACCTAATTTTAAGTTCCAGAAGACAGATGCCTTAAATTAGCTCCACTGGCTTCTCAGAGTGTGTTCCCAAAGCCCCAACTGCTGGAACAGTTGTTGCTGCTGGGTCTGACCAGCGGGGAAGCAACTCGATTTTTACACATACATATGCACATGCACACGCACACATACATGTGCTCGTGCATGCGCACACATACATGCACACGTGCCCCTACATCCACAGAGTTCGGACATCAGTTGACTACATGTCCTTTCCTCCACTAGAATTCCCTGTGTGAATTGGAGGCCCCAGAGAGACTCAGCGTGATGAGCTGTAGATGAGCTGCTCTGGCCTGTTGGGCACCCTAATGTTCTCACCGCACTTGGGGTGGCCTCCACTCTCTCCTCCTCTCCTTCGAATGCTAATTTTCTTTCTGCTAATCTTTCCCCTCAGACAGACTCATCCGAGGAAAGCTCTCCCAGCCCGCTCAACGTTATGAGAAGTTTGTGTGGGCTTCAGCGTTCACTTGGCCGGTCCCTTGGGAACGCCTTGATGTGCTGTTATTTTTCCTTTTATGTTTAAGGTCCCCTGGGGCCCTCTTGACCTTTGTGGGCTGGTCACACTCAACTACAGTCTGGACTCCACTTTGTGTGACCAGAGCAGTGCAGCAGAGTAAGGGTGGTGGGAAATGGGGGTGGGGGGCTTTTCCACATCTGTAAAGATCATGTAATAAGATCCTGGTTGAGACTAATATGGAAATCTGTCAGCGGAAGCCTGATTGTGAGACAGATGGAGAACAGTCGCTCCCACTGCTTTCCCAGCCAATGGTGAAGCTCTGCTGTCCCCAACCCTGCCACTGAGCATGCTGCCCTGGTTTAGCTCATCACCACCCATCAGCCTGCGGCAACGAAGCTCTCTCTGTGGTTTTCTGAGAGTCCCTGGGGCTTGTTTCCCACACAGTCCCTCTGCTCCCAACATTACAGTCTTTCTTGCATCCTATTTAATCTATGACAAGTCAGAGGCTAACTTCAGCCCTCCCTGGGTTTCCACACAGCAGCTCCGCATCGTGAGCTCAGTGAACTCTCATGCCTGCCCTCCTGGGCAAATGCTTAACCTCCCTTCATCCCCAACACACACTGTCCTGCTGACACTGAGGACCCCCATTTTCTGCCCCCATATTTCTTCACTCACTGTTTCTCATGCACAGCAGTCACCCCTTCCTCTGAACCCCAGGCACCTGTATCCCCCCCTTCAGCTCTCACTTCACTGTGAACAGCTACCATTCATCAGGCAGACTGTTCCTCCTCACCATCCCTTTGAAGGTGAAAGTTTGCCTCGCCCATCCCATCATCCTCCTGGGCCCCTCCAATCTGACACCCAGTGGAGCTCTTGATATAGGCTTCTACTTCATACCTAGCATTTTGGATCATAATTAGTTCTTTCTCCTCTGGCTCAGTGATGTGCTTGGTGAGAGCCAGGATGCATCTTCTATGTCTGCTTCCAGCTGCACTTATTACTTATTTAATGTGTGTTTGAACAGATGATGAATGAAGTTGTGCTGGATGACACTGGAGCTGAGACTGAGTACTTCTAATAGGAGGTTCAGTTGTAGATTTGTGCCCTCAACCAAGAGGAAAGCCAGAAATAGCCTGCATTGAGCAGAAGGGAATTCATCTGAGATAAGTGGGGTGTGGGTGTGGTATGGGAGGGAATACCATACTATGTGTCTTTTCCAAAGGGGAAGAACCCCTCTGCGCCTTCCCCAGGGGCCTATGTGATGAGGCCCACCCTGCCTTACTCTTTGTTCTTCATTCAAAACCATTTATCCAGCATCAAATATATATATTCCAACACATGTGTGTACACACACACACACACACGCTGCCAAAAATGTATAAACATTTTAAAGATTTTTTTAAATTAATTTATTTATTTTTGACAGAGAGAGAGAGAGAGAGAGAGACAGACAGACAGACAGACAGACAGACAGACAGAGAACTGAACTGGGGGAGCTCCCCAGTTCAGCATATGGGTCCGCATGGGCCGGGACCAGGATTCGATCCTCGGTCCCCGGCGCTGCAAAGTGAGCGCCTAACCCACTGAGCCATCCCGGCTTCCCCTATAAATGTTTTAAGAAACAAAAACACTATTAAAATTGTAGTAATTGAGGGGTTGCTGAGATAGCTCAGTGGTTGAGCACTTGCCTCTCAATAGTGAGGTTGGGGGTTTGATTCCCAGCCCGAGCCTGTGCAACTCCATATGCTAAGCTGGCGTGCAACTGGTAACCACTGGGATGGCTCAGCAGAAAAAGTTATCACCTCGCATGAGGAAAGCTCCCAATTTAGTTCCAGCCCTGTGCTGCCCCACATCCACCTGTGTGGAGTGAAACCATGTCACATCTAATGATGTATGACTATGGAGACTGCTCTGGTCCTTCCACCCTTCTCTCTCTCTCTTTCTCATACACACACACACATTTTCTCAAAGAATAAAATAAATCTTAAAAAAAACTAATATTTAATACATACCAATAACAAAAGATGAACATAAGTCACATTTGACTTTTGCAATTACAAGAGATGCTCAAAGTGGTTACCATTAGCATCCAAACACTTATTTTTTACTTACTTACTTAATTAATTATTTTTATTGTTAAATTTAATGGAGTGACATTGATTGGTAGCAATTAGACAAACACTTCTGATTATAGTGAACTACTGTTTGAGCAATGCTGAAAACAGTGTCCACTTGTATCACTGCACATGCTGTTTATTTATTTATTTGTTTATTGGGGTGACATTGGTTGGTAACAATTATATAGGTTCCAGGTGTACAATTCTACATTACATTGTCTATGCATTGGATTATGTGGTCGCCACCCAGAGTCAGCTCTTTTTCTTTTGCCATATATTTGATACCCACTCACTACTCTCCTACCGCCCAGTTTCAAGTTACCATGTGTCTCAAACTTTTTTAAAATTTTTAAATTTTTAAATTTTTGACAGAGAGAGAGACAGAGACAGAGACAGAGAGAGAACTGAACTGGGGGAGCTCCAAGTTCAGCACATGGTTCCACATGGGCTGAGGCCAGGATTTGATCCCTGGTCCCGGCGCTGCAAAGTGAGCGCTTAGCCCACTGAGCCATCCTGGCTTCCCCTGTCTCAAACTTATCATGCATGTGTGCAGTTGTTAGGCATGTTGGAGGTTCTGTTGCATACTCATGCTTCCATTGTCATTGTACTTCCACAACGTTCTCGAATTTCAAAATGGTCTTGAGTTCTTCAAATGACAACCATGCTTCTGCCATTTTCTTTGTCCTATCTGTTGCATGGTGACACTAGCATTCATTTGATTAACACCATCTTTTGAGCAAATGTCATACTACACATTGCTACCAGAATTCAATTCAACTTTGAAAAATAATACATAAATAACATCTCTTAAAACATGTATACATTTTTTGGCACCCCTGGTATATGAGCAATGATGAATGGGGAAACTGAGGTATGGGTCAAGCAGCTTGTTCGATGTCCCCCAGCTAGTTAGAAGGAGAGCTGGAAGACAAATGTGACTCTCATTCCAGAGCCCTCACTCTTCATCTGATGCCTGATATGTGAGATAAAGGGAAGAACTCCTAGTTGTTTCCTGGTTTTCGTCCAGTCTGCAATTAGCTGGGAATCTGACCTCCCAGCTACTGGGGTCTGCTAGCCTTTAGAGCAGGGAAAAGTGGATAAAAGCAGCAGACACACCTTGAAGTCTTTAGTGGGGGCACCTATCCAGTTGGCTCTGGGTCTCAACTGACTCCTGCTGTTGGTTCCCCGGGCTGGGCATTTTAGGGACAAGTGAGTCTACCTGGACAAACAGTGCAGCAATGGTTGGATGGGGTGTTTGGAAGTGAGGGTAGCACTTCATAGAAAACCTAGATTCAGGTTTCTGAGACTTCATAGGTAGCTGCCCCCTAGGATTTAAACTTAGTGATAAGCACAGTAGGTCACCTCCTGCCTAGATCATTTTGGCAGACCACTGAGCTGCACCATCTCATCAGGGCCAGTGTGGGTGTGGGGGTGGGTTAGGAGCTCCATGACAATTGTCCTGGTGCAGTCTGCTGGACTGTGGGAATTCTTAACTTTTTTCTTTGGTTGTAGAAATAATATATAATTTGGAAAATGCAGAAAATAAATAACATTTGTATTCCCTTCACTAAGAGGGGAATATCCATTTCTTCATCCATATCCACATTGGATTAATATCCCTATCTCCATTCACACTTGATGACAAATAAAAACCATCGCACTTCATTTCAAAGGTGCAATCCTTGTAAATAGAATTCCTAGGACACATGTGTCCTTATACGTGCTTCATTCTTTACGTTTGGAAGGCATGGCTGATGCTGCAACAGTTGATTATAGTGCTTAGTAGGTGTTTTTTAAAATCTGATAAAATAAGTTTCAGAGTTTCTTGACCTATTGGTACACATTACTCGGGGAAGTGGTTTCTCAAGTCTTTCCTGATTTTCTGGAAGTTCTTGAAGTTAACCTGAGGTCTCCAGCCACCTGTGCTCCAATTCATCTGTGTACCTTCTGCTCTTCAAATATCATGTCCCATCCTGGAGAATTGTAGTGTGTAGGTATGAATCTTGTGGCCGTTCCTTTTTTTTTTTTTATTGTTAAATTTAGTGGAGTGACATTGATTGATATCAATTACATTGTTTCCAGGTGTACAATTCTCCATTCTTTTTTTATATGCATTTAAATATGTATAATGAATTGAACTTTATGATTCTATTTTTAAGAACTTATTATTCGAGGCTGAATTAAAACCTCATCTCTTTCAGGGAAAAAAAAAAATCCTTTGACCTGCCTAGATTAACAGGTTCATTTTCTTATCTAGATTATGGCTGTCTAGTCCAGTGGCTTAAATAACCCTATTTGAGTATGTTAATTCTTCTTAACTTCAAAAATATTCACAGAACCCTTATGACAATAATTGTTCCTTTAACATCTATGTTAAAAGTTCATGATGATCAAAGGTAGCATGAAATTCTAGGCTATATATATTTTGGCAATCACAATATACATTTGAAAAATAAGCATATGCACCTTGTAGGATTGACTGAGTCATTTTACAGAGATAAGGATTTGTGATAGTTAATACAACTTATGGACGGACAAGGGATTCAAGGTCCAAAGTTTGGGAACCACTGACTTATTGCATTTGTTACAATGAATCACAGTCCAAGGGGCATTGCTTGTGTTGTCCCTTAACTCTGCAGGTTGGACTCATTTAGACTGGATCCTTCCTGAGGACAAGAGCTTCCATTTCCATCTGTTTGTACTCTCACAATACTAATGAGCCAATCAATTAGGACCATTAATTGAGCACTAACAATGTGCAGGATACTGAAATTGACTCAGTGGGAGAAATAAAGTGTAAGATCTAGTTCCTACCCTTGAGAGCTCATAGTGTGGCTATAGAGACATGACAAGTAGATGAATTTGCCTCTGAATCTATAGGCAATAGATGAATTAATGGATTAAGTCTCTGAGAGCAAGGCTTGAGAAGTAAAGTAACAATTTACTGGCTAACCCCTATGGGTTATAGGATTATTTACGAAATTAGTTGAACAGGCACTAATACTATGAGTACAGAAAAGGAATTTATGTGTGCTGGTGAGCAGGAGAGCTTTGTAGAAGAGAGCTTGAGTGTGAACCTGAAAGATAGTTAGGACTTGGCTGTTTTCTTTAAACCTGAAAGGTGCTCAGAGGAAAACTGGATGCATGCGTGCATAAGGAAAGTGCTTTGAGGCATTTGTTCCCAGATAGGAACAAAGTGAAACCTTTATTCTTAAAAAAATAAATAAATAAATATTTTTTTCTGAAACATATAGGAGTCAATTTATTGAAGGGAGCAGTGGATGAAGAGAGGAGGTGCCTCCTTAGTTCTTTTGAGGAGCCCCTGAATCCCATAATCTCTCAGAATATTATTACTGGGGTCCAGAGATCGTTTAGATCAATCTTTCATAGGTGAGGATAGTGAAGCCCCAATGGTGAAGTTTGTCCAGGATTGTAACAACCATTAGTAGCACACCTGGGACCTGACCTCGGTGCTAGACTTCTAGCAGTATTCTTTCTACTCTATCTTGCTACCCTGGAATCCCTGTCTTTTACTGAACTTGTCAAAACAATTTATCTAAAATAAGTTTGCCTGAGGCTATCCTTCCCTACTGTCTTCTTATTCTAATCACAGTGCTAGGCTGGCCTTTCTTCTCTTGCTATTAGATAAACATGCCCTAATGAAAAATTAGAAGCAACTGCTGGGCCCAGAGCAATGCTTCAAAGAGATTGTGTATTGGCATCCACTGTGCCAAAACCATTCTTGTAAAAGAAAAGCTGTTAATGACAAAATGCAAACCATTGCTTTATGGATTGTGGGGATTTCCTGATTGTGGTCGCGCATTATAGGGGTAGTTCTGGAGGGGCCCTGGCAACTGCCCTTAGCATGCTCCACAACAGAGAGCTAGCTATCTCTTTTGGACAAAAAACCAATTTGGTTGGGACCCTTCCAGGGAAGCTGTCATCATTTGCTGACTATTTGAGCAGCCTGGGTGATCTGAAGAGTTGGTGGGTGGGCACTGGGATACATAGACATGGCTTGTGGCTAAGGATGCTCAAAGCTCAGGAACCTAGAGGGCAAGTGCCCTCAAGAAATTACTCCTAGACCCCCCAGTTATCTGTCCGAGGGCTGAAGTCCAGCTATTGATTTAGCATCTGTTCCATTATGAAGTAACTGGAAAGTTTTTTGCTAAGAGGTATCTCCTGTGTATTTTTTTTTTCTATTGCTTCTTTTTTATTACTAATTGTTAAATTTATTGGGGTAACATTGGTTGCTAAAAATTACAGAGATTCCAGGTGAAGAATTCTACGTTACATTGTCTGTCTTTTGCATTGTGTGCTCACCACCCAGTCAGTTCTCTTGCCATCACCATATATTTGACACCCTCTCCCTACTCTGCCACACCCCTCCCCCCTTACCCTCAGGTAACTGCTAAACTATTGACTGTGTCCATGAGTTTTTGTTTCTTTACTTTCGGTTTTATATTCTACCTTTAAGTGAGATCCTATGGTTCTTGACTTTCTCTGTCTGACTTATTTTGCTTGACACGATGATCTTACGGTCCAT
This sequence comes from Craseonycteris thonglongyai, assembly GCA_004027555.1. Classification (NCBI taxonomy): domain Eukaryota; kingdom Metazoa; phylum Chordata; class Mammalia; order Chiroptera; family Craseonycteridae; genus Craseonycteris; species Craseonycteris thonglongyai. The sequence goes on from PVKE010001256.1 coordinate 51,371, forward strand.
GAGTGTTGTCACAAATGGTAGAATTTCGTTTTCTCTTATTGCTGAGTAATATTCCATTGTGTAGATTTACCACAACTTCTTTATCCAGTCAGCTAAAGCGTGTCCCAAAATTCATGCAAAAAGTAATTTTGATAAAAAACACAGGTTTCTAATTAAAAATTGTAAATTTTCATTGCTCAACAATGAAAACACATTGTTCTTTCGTGTAGCGCTCCATTTTTAATAACCCTGAACTGTCAGCTGTCACGCTGTCTTTTTTTCCTTTGGCAACCCTTTACCGTACAAATGACACAAAATGCAAATCTTGCGTGAATTTTGGGACACACTTTATTAAAGGACACTGGTTGTTTCCGTGACTTTGCTACCGTGAACAGTGCTGCAATGAACATTGGGGTGCATGTATCTTTGCAGACCAAAGTTTTCAACTTTTTTGGGTAGATATCCAGAATAGGTATTGCTGGGTTGTATGGTAATTCCATCCTTAATTTTTTGAGAAGACTCCATATTAAACTTATAGACCTTGGGTTCAAAGAGGACTTTAGGAACTTGACCTCAAAGGCAAGGGAAGTAAAAGCAAAAATAAATGAATGGGACTGTACCAAACTAAAAAGCTTCTGCACAGCAAAAGAAACCATCAACAAAGCAAAGAGGCAACCAACTGAATGGGGGAACAATGCCTCTGATGAAGGGCTAATACTTAAAATATATAAATAATTGATACAACTCAACAACAACAACAAAGCAAACAAACAATCCAATTGGAAAATGGCAGAAGACCCAGACACTTCTCCCATGAAGACATACAAACAGCCAACAGATACATGAAAAAATGCTCAACTTTACTAGCAATTAGGGAAATACAAATCAAAACCACAATAAGATACCACCTCACCTGTTAGAATGACTATAATCAACAAAATAAGAAACAGCAAGTACTGAAGAGGCTGTGGAGAAAAAGGAACACTCCTACACTGCTGGTAGGAATGCATTTTTTTTTTTTTTTTAATCTCAGTGATAACTTTATCACTATCAAAGACTCCTGGGCTTTCATGCTTTCTTTTTCCTGACCTTCCACAAGAAAGCCTAGCACTCAATGCCTATCTACTGCACCATGTTAGTATGCTGTGGTCACTAATTAAAAGGACCATTAGGTGGTGTGATTTCCATCTCTGATTCCACTGCTCACTAGCTGTGTGACTTGGGCAAAGCATTTGCTTTTCAAGACCCTTTTCTAGTCTCTCTGGTTCAAGCTCTTCACCTATAAAGTGGGGGAGTTGTATGAAATGATCCCCTTTCATTCTATCTATATTATTCAGGGTCCAGTTAGGAGACAGAAACCACACAGTACTTGGAACAGGGGAAGTTCAATATAAGAAAATTATTAATTAATAGCAGAAAATTAGCTCCTCAGGGGTGAAGTGAACGCTGAAGAATATTGGAATAGTATAATGAGAGCAGCCAAGGACCCAAGGAAGGGACAAATTTAGAGATAGCTCACTCCCAACACTGTGATAAAGGCCTTATGACTCTAACCTAATGAATGGCACAAAAATTCATCGAGGTGTCACAGGCTGGGGCTGGCAGGCAAGGAGTTATCCCATCGGGCACTAGAAAAATTTGTTGAGAAGCTGCCTATGGGGGTGCTGAGGTGAGTGTACCTCCCACCTTGGCCTCTGCCCCAGAAAAGCCACAGGATAAGAAAAGAAAGCACACCTGAACTAGGAAGAGAAGTCTCTTTCTCCCGGTGTCATACAGCATCCCTCCAGAACTCTCTACTGACAAAGCTGAACATCACCACATCAGATAAAGAGTACGGCCTGATGTTCAGCTTTGTCAGTAGAGAGTTCCACGCACTGAGCAATAAAAGGTAGATTTGGGAATGAGAAGCAATGGATCAATCACTGGCACATTATCGTTCTATAATACACGGCGATTCTTTAATTCATTCAATTTTAATAATCAAATTGAAAATGAAATAAGCGAATCACTTGTGTTGTACTTAGCATAGACATTATCTTAGCCTATTCTAGGCTTCCTCGCCGCTATTCCTCAATAATGAATGAATTGCTTCAGAATGAAATCTGTACTGAGTCAGATGACCTTTGACCTTAACATTTTAAACATGCCATAATCATGTTTATAGATGATTATGAATATGTCTATATTTTATATATAATTATATAATTAGTAATTAGTTATTAGTAATAACTATGCCAAGGAGAGAGGTATCTGAGCTTCCAAGGGAATGGATAAAAGATATTAAACCTTCCAATACATTTTCTAATGTAGTTAGATGAAGTTAATGAAGTTAATCTCAAACAAGATATTATCAAGAACCAGTGACAGAAACAAGAGTGACAGAAAATGTGATAAAAGTTCATAGTGGGGAAGCCAGGATGGCTTAGTGGGTTAAGTGCTTGCTTTGCAGCTCCGGGGGCCAAGGATCAAATCTTGGCCCTGGACCGTGTGGGCCCATACGCTGAACTGGGGTGGGCCTCCTATCCAGGAGGCCCCAGTTCAGTTTTCATCCCCTGGTTTGGTCCGTGGCTCAAGGAGACATGCCTCCCATGTGGGAGGCCCCCAGCCCAGCTCCCTCCCTGCACAGCCCCCGCCCACCTGTGTGGAACAAAACCATGTTGAACACCGATGACGTACAACTATGGGGAACTGCTCTGAGCCCTCCCCTCTGTCTCTGTCTCTGTCAAAAAAGAATAAAGTAAATCTTTTTTAAAAAGTTCATGGGATGGGAAAGCCGGGATGGCTCAGTGGGTTAAGCGCTCGCTTTGAAGCCCCGAGGACCAAGGATCAAATCCCAGCTCCGGCCCAGGCGGACCCACATGCTGAACTGGGGAGTTCCCACAGTTCAGTTCTCTCTGTGTCTCTGTCTCTGTATCTCTCTCTCTTTCTGTCAAAAATAAAATAAAATAAAAATAAAATATTAAAAAAAAAAAAGTTCATGGCAAGGAAAAAGATCTATAGGCTGAAATAGTCAAGGAAAGATTTGTGATAGCAGCCAGATCGAAGAAGAATGTTGAGTAATGAGCAGTAGTCATACATCAAGTACAGAGGGAAGAGTCCAAGATGTGACTACAGAATGAGAAACAAGCTAACTGTTTCATTGATCCCAAATTTGCTAGCCTAAGGATTGAGCTGAACCATTCAGTGGCCAACGAATGTATAATGCACCTAAGAGGTGCCAGGGGGGCCAGCACACGGGGCCTCTGACAGTCACGGATCCTATGTGGCTTCATTCTAAGAAGCAGCATTATACAGAGCTTCCCAATTTTAGAGCAAGCTTGGCCAACTCTTGGCCCACACATGGGTCACACATGGCCCAGGACGGCTTTGCACGTGGCCAAAAGAAATTCGTAAACTTTCTTAAAACATTATGAGATTTATTTTGTGATTTATATTTTAGCTCATCAGCTGTCGATAGTGTTAGTGTATTTTGTATGTGGCCCAAGACAATTCTTCTCCTTCCAAAGTGGACCAGGGAAGCCAAAAGATTGAACACCCTGGATTTAGAGAAACCCACAGTTCTCATATCAGTGGGTTGAGGATTACTGCTATCATAATCAACTTCTGCTATGCACATAATTTAATTGAAATATTGAAAAATTAAGAAAGAAAAGCAAATAAATGTCCCAAGTAATTGTGACCAACTGTTGCAAAATACAGCCTTGCTGTGTTGGGTGCTTCAAGTTTATTTGCTCTCCCATGAATGCAGATTGTGGCTCAGAAGTGTGGCTCAGAAGTGATTTGTGTGTGTGTGTTTGGACAAGCTGTGTGCTGTGTGAGGATGACAGAAGGAAAGCAGCTGTTGACCGCTGTCAATATCACTTGAACTTAATATTTACTGACATTTGGCCTCTGTGACCCTAGAGTTTGCTGGCCTCTGTCAATAGCACTTGCACTTAGTATTTCTGACATTTGGCCTCTGTGACCCTAGAGTTTTGCTGGCCTGTTCCTCCACCCATCCTCTAAAAGCTGCCATTTCTCAGACCCTGTCCCAGGCTATTCTACACACCTCCGGGCCTTCTTGTCCATTTCTATGGCTCAGATAACCATTTATATATGCTGACAACATCTGAGATTTTTAACTTCAGCTCCAAACCAGAATATCCTCCTTGCTGTTGAATGTGGATGCATTATAGGCAACTCTAGCTCAACATACACCAAGCTAAATAAACTTTCTTACCCCACAAACCTGTTCTGCTCCTTGCCCTTTTAGTAAAAGGTAACATTGTTTCACCCAGTTGTACAAGTTAAATACCAGGAAGTCATCCTTAACGTTCCACTTTTTCACCTTCTTCGTCCTAATCAGTCTTCAAAGCCTATTTATTTATCATCCCTCCAAAATCTCTTAAATCCATCTCCTAGCTTCCACCCCACTCTAGTCCCAGAATCCCTAATGTGGACTACCACAGCCTCTTAAATGGTTTTTAAACCATGCAAATAATTTACTTATATTAAAAAGAATCTTGTCACATCTCAGCTGAGGGAGTGTCCCTCCAAGTTGATTCTAGTTTGCTTCTGCCAAAGAACTATTTTTAATGCAGATTTCTTGGTTTCAAGGTACCCAGTCCATACAATTAGTTTCAACTCCCCAAATGATGTGGGGCTAGCAAGGGGTTAAATATCCCTAGTGCAGACTTCTTTCTTTACACTGAAAACCAGGCGGCCTCTGACACATTTCCCCATGCGTCTCTTTGCTGAGTAGAGACAGTCCACTGCCTCCTTTCATGAAAGACCCAGCTTTTTGATGGTTTTCCAGTTCTAGCTCTCAGCTTTTTGTTTTTCCCCAAAATATTTTCTAGGTCGCGCACTATTTATTGCTATTTGGCGTTATAGAAAAGCCTAACAAAACTGATAAATTTGTAATTTTGTAAAATAAAGTGCCCCCTCATCTTCTGGTGGAATTTAAGATCCTTCCACGATCATGCTTCACCTTGGTATAAAGTGTTATAAAGGTTCTACTAGCTAAAGGTCCTGTTTCCATAAAAGCAGCCACATTGATATCTTAAATCACATAAATGAATATGTAGTGACATACTGGAATCAAACAAGCAGCAGCCACCTCCACCAACCTCTCTGTACTACGGAGATTCTCCTATTCCCTGGGGACCCACCACTCACAGGGCATGACATGGAGTTCTGACACAGATTATAAGGGAAGTCACCTCTGTCAGTCCACGTATTAAATATCAGTAAAGCTTAATTTCTTTTGTATTGTTTTTTAGAAAAGAATAACTAGAAATAAAAATTAAAATATGCACTTCCTTTTCCTCAAAGGATTATCCTGTGTACTCTGAGGGAGTCTTACCTTACTTTGTAGCTTACTGCTTTATAGAAGGGTGTTACAGGTTGAATTGTATCTCCGGGTGCCTGTGAATATGACCTTGCTTGGAAATAGGGCCATTGCAGATATGGTTAAAATGAGGTCAAGTTGGAGTAGAGCGGGCCCTTAATCTAATGTGATTGGTGTCCTTCTAGGAAAAGAAGACATGCTCAGAAAAAGAGGTGTAGAGACACACAGGGAGTTGACCATGTGGTGAGGGCGACAGAGATTGGAGTTATGCATCTATAAACCAAGAATGAAAAACACCAGAAGCTAGAAGAATGCAAGGAAGGATTCTCCCCTCCACATTACAGAGGGAGAATGCCCCTTGATTTTGAACTTCCCCAAAGAAATTTTAGGGAGGTAGCAGGAATACAAGTAGGGCAAGGTGACCCAGAAACCTGGGCAAGTGAGAGCTCAGGAAGGAGGACATAAGCAATGGTTTCAAATGCTTCCAGGAAAGCAGGCAGATATGAGCAAAGCTACAGGAATGTGCCTGGGAGGGATGGGCTCTCAGAGAGGACACACACCTGCTGCAAGGGGGAGAGGCACTTAGGGAAGTCAAGGAAGATGGATCTGCATGGGTTGGGTGGGGACCGGCTGTGATAAACCCTTACTACTCATTCTGTCTGCTCTCCTGGGCTTCCCTCTTCTGACATCTGAATTTCTTCAGCTGCCTTGTGCTTGTGATGTACGTCTCGGCTTCCAGGTGCTCCATATACATTACACAGTTCCCACCATCCCCTTTCCCCCAAACAGGACCAGTCACATTCTTTCTTCTTCAGATGCATGAAGTTCTACCACATTTGAGTCCCCACTTTAGGGCTCTATATATAAAGGTTTAATAAGTTGTTGCATCTCTACTTAATAACATACTAAGCGGCTGTTGGAAAGATTGACATCATCAAGTAAAAAAGCAAGGTATAAAAAGGTCTTAGGATGCTTATGTTTTTATACAAAAGGGTTGCATATGCATAGAGTTAGATTGTGCATAATCCTGTTAGATTAGACATAGGGTGACAAGAAAAATAAATTGACCCCACTCCCAGAGAGGGAGCCCCATTTCCCTTAAAGGAATCAGATGTTATCTACTGTGTCCAATGAAGCCATTTTCCCTGTAGTAGCTCACTAGAAAGAATAAGTGTACTCACTTACTTACTCATTCAGTCATTCAACAAATATTAACTAAGCACCTACTTCATTCCCTGGGCTAAATCCTCAGAACATAAGAGTAGTAAAGAACAAAAGCGAAACAGGTTCTACTCCCAGAGAGTCTAGTCTTAAGGAATGCAGGCCTTTATAATGCAGTACATTAGTAAGTGTCAAAACAAAAAAGGCATACAATTTTATATTCTGAATGCTTATTTATCTATGTGTCAGTCACTGGGTGTGACAGACAGAATAATGACCTGGATACGTGTTCACGTCTCAATCCTTAGAACCTGTGAATATGTTACTACCTTACCTAGCCAAATGATCTTAGCAGGAGTGATTAAATTAAGGACCTTGAGAAGGAGCTGTTGTCCTGGAAGTCTGGGTGGACCCAATCTAATTACAGTAGACTCTCAGGTAACTGACACTCAGGGGGACTGGTAGATCCCAGATATATGTAAGTAGATTCTGTATTAACCAGAACTCAAGCAACCCCCAGAATCTCAAGCAACTGGCAAATTAAGTGTTTTTTGCCGGTTGCTTGAGAGTGCCGTTGCTTGAGTTCCAGTTAACTAAAAGTCTACTGTATATGCTTCCTTACAATCAGAGAACCTTTCCCAGTTGATTTCTGAATCAGAGGGAGATGTGACTATGAAATAGGGTCAGAGAGAGCCAATGGTGCTGGCTTTGAAGATAGAGGAAGGGGTCATGAGCTAAGAAATGTGGGCAGCTTCTAGAAGCGGGAAAAAGCAAAGCCATGAACACACTGCTGACACCTTATTTTAGCCCAGCGAGACCTATGTCAGACTTCTAATTTACAGAGCTGTGTTGTTTTAAGCCATCAAGAATGTGGTAATTTGTTACAGTATCAATAGAAAACCAATACACTGGGTTAGTCTATATGTATGTAAAGCTGAATAAAACAAGGTCCCTATCCTCAAGACACTTAAAATTTATTGGGAGAGAGAGATAATGTAAAAAGTATAATAAAAGTGCTAAGATTGGAGTGTGTACCTGGAACTATGGATATCAAATTATTTTGGAGGTATGCTTTCAATCTCTCCCATTTTAGAAAAAATCTTGATTTTATTTACTCCACTTGCTACTTCCCCATTTCCTCATTCTCCTTGGTACCAAAAGTCCTTGAAGGAGTTATCTATTATTGTAGTTTCCAATTCTTCTCCTCTCATTTTCTTTTAAAGCCAATGTAGTCAGGCCTTTGTACTTCCTACCCTATCAACTACTTGCCCATGGTCCAGGTCACCAATGACCTCCATAATGCTAAATCCAATGGTAGTTTTTCAGTCCTCACAGCTACAACTAAATAGCAGCATGGACACAGTTGACCATGTCCTCTTCCTTGATACACTTGTTTATTTGGTTTCCAGGACAACATACTTGTGGCTGTCCTTCTTCACTGAATGCCATTTCTCCATCTCCGTTGCGAGTTCCTTGTCTTCTCCCAACCTGTTAATAGTGAAGTGCCCCAGAGGTCAGACCTTGCTTTTCTTTTCTTTATATTTCCTCTTTTTGTGACTTTATACAGTCTCATACCAACTATATGCTGATGACCCTCAAATTTATATCTTCATCCTAGATCTCTCTCCTGGACTCCAGACGCGTACATTCAGCTCCTGCTTGTCATTTCTGCTTGGGTATGTAATAGACATTTCATACTAAACATGTGCAATACTGAAGTTCTGATCTTCCCTAATACCTCCTCACAACCTACTCCACCCATAGCTTTGCTCAGCTCAGTGGATGACAAGTCTATGCTTCCAAGTATTCATATACATAATTGACTCTCTCTCTCTCCCTCTCGTATTTCATATCACTCCACCAGGAATTTTTATTGACTCAACCTTTAAAGTAGGTTCAGAATCCAATTACTTCTCTACTGCTACTTCTCTGGTCTGGTCACCATTTCCTCTCATCTCAGTTACTAAAAAAATACAAAAAACCAAAAACCGAAAACCTGATATATGTTCCCATGTCTTTAAGAGAACAGTCTTGAACCCTTACAATATCCTACCGGGCACGACATGATCAAGATCTCTAGTACTCCTTTTACGTCTCTCAGGTCGTCTCCTCCATCTCTTGCCCTTTCTCATTCTGTTCTAGTTACAATGGCCCTTTCATTCTCTGATCTTTGTCCTTTAGGAACAATGACTAATCTCAAGGAGTCTGAGTAGTGCCCAGCACTATATAGGTACTCAGTAAATATTTAATAATGGACGAATGAGTGATTTTTCTCAGTCATAAGCTCTCATGTGACTTAATTTCCTCCCTTTGGAAAGTACTGTTTTCTACTTTACCGGTACTAGTTTTTTGAGATATTAATCTAGAGTCTTAATTTTGTCTAGCATTGACTAGATTTTTGTTTAAAGTGACAAAATAATTGAGTGTTTCTATAATAGCAAGAACATTGACATAAAAAAAATAAGCTAGGGATCATATCTAAAAGAAAACTTGATTCCACTTTACAGTCCTTTTTCAACCCTGGACTCCAAACCATACTTGTTTTGACATGAATCGGAAATGAAACTGAAAAGATATATTCTGAAAGTTCACACGACAATCACCCGTGACTTTATAAATACACTACTTTGGTGAGTATTTATAATCTTAAACCTGAAACTAGAAGGTCAGTGAGTCCTTTGTTTAAGATGGCATTAAGCTAAATCTCTCTGTGTGAATTGTTTTCATATAGAAAACTCAGTTATTTACATTATCCAATAAGTCAGCAAAAATGTCTTAGGCACTTACTTGAAGAAGCTGTATAATTACTGTTTAAGAACAAATTGGCCCGGAATGACAGGCATGTTGAAACATGGGAAGTGACCACTCTGAATCTGTATGTGATTATATCTTATTCACTTAATCTTTTAAATATTTTGGAAAAAAAGATAAAATACAAATACCTACCCCTAACTCTAATATCAGAAATACATTAAAATTACCACAATTAATGGCGAGAGTTTATTTATTTATTTTATTTCATTCACTTGGTGTATAGCAAGGGGGCTATAATCTCAGACCAACTGAGGTTCTGAGATCTCAACGTTGTCCTTGCTTGACATACCCAAGGAAACATGAGGCCTGGTGGTACCAGAAGAGTCATTCATACTAGCTTCTTCCTGTGATGTGCTGGAGCTCATCCACAAGAGCCAATTTGTAATTTTTTTTATTTTTGTTTTTTAACAGAGCGAGACAGACAGACAGAGAGCGACAGAGAGAAGGGGGAGGGCCCAGAGCAGTCTCCATAGTTGACAGCATCAGTTTTCCATATAGTTTCACTCCACAGGCGGGCACAGGGCTGCACAGGGCAGGAACTGGGTCAGGAGCCTCTGACATAGGCCCTGACAAGAACTCAACTGGGGGCACACCCCAGTTCAGCATGTGGGTCTGCCTGGGCCGGAGCTGGTATTCGATCCTGGGCCTCCGGGGCTGCAAAGCGAGCGCTTAACCCACTGAGCCATCCCAGCTTCCCACAATTTGTAATTTTTAAAGAATTTTTATGAGCTGGTTGATGTCACATTGCTTGCTTGAACTCCATGGTGGACATATTTATACCACAGAAATTGGCAATTACTATAAACCAGCCATCCCCCCACCACCTCTCAAAAGCCAGCTGTTGAACACTTTACTAGCACACCAGTGATTGAGTCTCTCCTTTATGACAGATTTGTTATGTCAACAGGGGTTTCTAAACTCCCATTTTTTAGTTTTGGATATTCTATTTGAAGTATTTTAACTTTCTATAGTGAAATGTTTATAAGTATTAGTCATTTTATTTAAGTATTGGCTTTATACTTTTCTTCTCCTATGGGAAAATTATTTACAAGCATAAATACCTTACTAAGTTTTGGTTTTACATTTGTTTACACAACACCATTCATAACTATATGATGTGACTAATAATTGCTGACTCTGTGATCCATCTATCTCATAGACAGCTTCATGGTCTCTAATGCTGAGATAAATTAGCATTTATAAGCTTCAGCTTCATTATAAATCTGGGATAATAATACAACATGCCATTCATTTAGTTGCTGGGAGTATTAAAAGAAATAAGACATGTAAAGACATTGGCACAGTGCCCGGCACATGGTAACATCTCAATAAGTTTTGGTTATTATGTAGTAATATTAGCAGTAGTACTCTGCGCTGTGGGGTAAGATGTGGCTCTTTGCTGCACAAATATTTTCACCAATCCCTTTACAGTTTAGGAACACAAATTAATCAATGCTTGTTGTTTGGTAGTTGAGAGATTGGCAGTCCCTGTCTGAGCTTATCCCTTTAATGGTAGAAAGACATAAATTGAGAAATTATCTTCATGATCTCAGAATAACACTGCAGATATTTTAGATGAGGCACACCAAGTTGATCTGTTGGTGTTGTAAGAGTGGATATTGGCTATTTCATATCTTCTGATTTCTCCTCAAACTTCCAAGAACCCTGTTCCCTCAATGCCCATTTTCCCTTCAATGGATGATCATAATTCATGAGGAAATAGAAGCAAATCAGTTGAAACCTTCTTTTTATTTCACTAAATATACCAACCTATGACTATATTTATCTGTACTTTTATTTTCCCCCTTCCTTCCCATTACTACAGATGATGGGTCCAAGATCCTATCTAAGAGATCACATCCCTTTTCACCTGCTCAAGGACTTAATTACTACAGGTATCCCCTTCTCTGTTTCATTAGTCCCTTTCCCTCTATTGGGTCATTCTCTTCCTAGCCTATAGCAAATTTTAGTAGCTCCCATCTTAAAATAAAAATAGTTCTGATCCCTGTTGCTCGCTCTCCAGCTACTATCCCCATTTCCGTGCTACTATCCCCATTTCCATGCTCTTCTTCAAACCATATTGGTTATAGGCTCCATCCCATTACCTTTCCTTCTCTCTTAAACCTACTTTAGCCAGAGTTCTCTCCACCAAACTGGTAGAAACTGTTTTGTCAAGGCCATTCGTAGTATCCATGATGCCAGACCCGGTAGTCACTCGTCTGTCTTCGTGTTGATCTTCGAAAGACCATCCTCCGTTGGCTGCTGGATCACAGCACTCTAGTTTCGTTTCCTGCCTGCTCTCTAGCCATTCCCTCTCAGTCTCCTTCTCTGGTGCTGGTTCTGCTGCTTCTTTTCTAAATGTTGCTGTACCCACATTTGGGCCTTGGGCCCTCTTCGTCTACAACAGACCTCATCGGGTCCCATGGCCTTATGTTACATTTATTTGCTCTCGAATCTCAAACCTGTCTCCAGCCCCACCTCTCCAATGAGTTTCACTCTTGCTGTTCAGGCCATCACTTGGTGCTCCATGGGAAGTTCAAACTAGCACGACCAAAATAAAACTCTTGACTTTCCATTCAAAAACATAGCTCCTGTAGTCATCCTCACTCAGGAAAGGGCACATTATCCACTTATTTGCATAATGTTTCACTCTCTATCCAATCTACCAGCAATTGAGATCTAGTTCTAGACCCCATCCTAATCCTGTTCATGCCCTCCTGCTTTCCCTCTTCCTCATTTATGATCAATTCTTTCCCCAGAAGCAGAAAGATGTTTTTAGTATATAAATAAGATCTCATTATACCATGCTTAATTAGCTTTCTATTAGAAAAACTCTATCTGAAAACAGTTCAAAACTCTTTGGCCCTCAGACCCTACCTGAGTTTGCTCCATCCTGCCTCTCCAAACTCATGTAGCTCATAGTCTTGAGCTACATAGTCTCCCACATGCTCCAGCCCCGCTGGCCTTCAATGTGTTTTGTGACAGCCAAGCTGAACCTCCCCTCAGGAACTTTGTGTTTGCTGCTTCCTCTGCCTGACTGTCCTGCCTCCTCATCTTTACTTGGCAGGTTCCTTTCTGTCATTCAGAACTTAGTTCAGGTTTTCTTCTCTAGAATGATCTTCCTTGAATACTCAGTCTACAATCACTCCTCCCACCCTTGTTCTCTAGCACATGAGTCTTTTTATTTCCCTCATGTCCACTATCCAAATTTATCTTGGTCACTTATTTATTAACTTTGTCTCCTCCCTGGAATTAAACTTGAGCAGACCCTTTGTCTATCTTATTCCCTGCTGTTTCCCCAGCATTTACATATAAATGTATATATACGTATAAATGTGCATACAAATATGTTTAAATAGAACATATATTACATATAACTGTCTCACACATTATTTGTGACTAACCAAAAATTACTGCATGAATGAATGAACATTCTGGAAACCTAACCACGATATTTCTAAATACTACAATAGTAAATGTAGTTGAGATTGTCTACTACTCTACTCACTGTCCCATATGTAAAGCTACACTCATATGAGAAATTTATTTTGGAGTGCAGAGTCAGGAAAACTTTACCTCTGTTGAGAACTTACTGTGACTTTCCTTTTCCAGCATTAAAGCTGTCATAGATCGTTTCCATTTCTGTTTTGCCCTGGTTATTTGGAAGCCAAAAGCCAAATTTCCAACTCAAGGGTAGCAATAATAGTTGTTTTAACAGTAAAATTCAATTATTCCTTCCTCAGACTTATTTCCTACTTCTGTCCTCAGAAGTATGGTAGTAAAATTTATGTCACCTCAATTTCTTTTTCAAGAGAAGTGTGACTTAAACTAAAGAATTTCTAGTGTTCTTATTCTGGCATAGGCTGGATAGTGTTGAATTGGAACAATGTGATATTGGGTGGGGGTTTTCTGTCTGTGTTTATTCGGCAGTATGAGCAACATTTATTGTTGTAGGTGATTTGCTGTGATTCACGTTTGGGAATTCCTTGAGGTTACTCTAATTAGGGTTTACTTGCCTAACAAAAGCCCAACCCTCAGGATGTTAGGGGTTTGAGGGTTACCTGTATTTGTTGACTTGATGGGTATCATCACTTCAGAGTTATGAGCTGAAAAGATGATGTCTCTTGAGAGTTTATTACTTTCTCAGAGCTCCATGTCTCAGTAGTGGAAGAAACATGCCTTTTAGTTTAGCTTTAAAATGCTCTGCCTCAATTTTAGGCAAATTTGTGAACTATACCAAGCTTGTCTAACTTGCAGCCTGTGGGTCACATGAGGCCCAGGATGGATTTAAATGTGGCCCAACACAAATCTGTAAACTTTATTTAAACATTATGAGATATTTGCAATTTTTATTTTATTTTATGTTTTTTTTAGCTCATCAGCTATTGTTAGATTTAGTGTATTTTATGTGTGGTCCAAGACAATTCTTCTTCCAATGTGACCCAGGGAAGCCAAAAAAGATTGGATACCCCTGAACTATACCCTTCTAAAGTTCAAAGGAACTGTTCTTAATTGCTCTTTAAGTCTAAGAATAGTTTTGAAGTTTATGAAGCATAATATATACCTGCTTCTCCCTAGCATGAGAAAATTAAAATATAACTCTTTTGAAGTCCAGTTATGTTAGTATTTTATATATTTTGCTTGTACAACAGCATCATAACACAGTAATAGAAAAAGAACACATTGATCATTTTTGAATATCATTTAATACTTGTACTAAATTGATATAGACAATGTAAAGAATATACATGTGGGGAAAGCCGGGATGGCTCAGCGGGTTGAGTGCTCGCTTTGAGGCCCTGAGGACCGAGGATCGAATCCCGGCTCCGGCCCAGGCGGACCCACATGCTGAACTGGGGAGTTCCCACAGTTCGGTTCTCTAGCTGTCTCTGTCTCTCTCTCTATCTGTCAAAAGTAAAAAAAAAAAAAAAAAAATATGCACTGAAGATAAAATAATTACTCTCTAAAAAAAAAAAAAAAAAGGATATACATGTGGCTAATCCAAAAGTGAACAAATCTCTTTGAATAGTTAAAATATTCTCTTAAAACAGTTCTGAGGGTTTCTATGCATGTGGAATAAAAAAATTGTACCTTAATTAAAAATTTTCTCTCGAATGAGCATCATAATTAATGATTGCTTAGCAATTTGATACAAAATTATATTTTAATTTTTTTAAAGATTTATTTTATTGTTTTGAGAGAAGGTATGAGAAAGAGTGAGCGAGAGCGAGAGCGAGAGCGAGAGAGAGAGAGAGAGAGAGAGAGAGAAGGAAGGAGGGCCCAGAGCAGTCTCTATAGTTGTACATCATTAGTTGTGACTTGGTTTCATTCCACACAGGTGGATGTGGGCTGTGCAGGGTGGGAACCCAACTGGGGGCTTCCTGCATGGGAGGCTAGGACCTTCACCGACATTTGGTGGTTACAGTTGCGCTGCAGTTCAGCACATGGGTTTGCATGGGCTGGGGCTGGGATTCGATCCCTGGACCTTGTGGTTGCAAGGCAAGCACTCAACCTGTGAGCTACCCCGGCATCCCCTATATTTTAATTTAAACATTGGTATTTTTGAGGAAGAGGCATGTGTAAAATTTTTTTATGGGGAAGCCGGGATGGCTCAGTGGGTTAAGTGCTCACTTTGCAGCACCAGGGACCAGGGATCACATCCCGGCCCTGGCCCGTGAGGAACCATATGCTGAGCTGGTAGCTCCCCCAGTTCAGTTCTCTCTCTGTCTCTGTATCTCTCTCTCTCTCTCTGTCAAAAAAAAAAAATATATATATATTAAAAAAATATTAAAAAAAAGTTTTTATAAGTTATTCTCTTCCAGGAAGCAAAAGCCTGAGTCTTTTGGTAACCAGACTCAGAAGTACATACATCATACATCCATCCTGAATGATATTGTACAAGAAAGAAGTTTTTTAGGTCAACCTTTAAAAATATCCCCTCCCCCAACGGATATGGGTTCAAATGTTAATATGAAAATCAGGACTTGTAGAAAGATGCATTAATTTGTAGAGATCTTTTATGAAAGAATTTCAAAAAATATATTAAAATATACAATATAATATATAATCTTATGTAATATAAAATATAATAATATAATATACATCAGGGGTGTCAAATCCCTGACAGCATGCGGCCCCTGAGGTAATTTTTTGTGGCCCACGATGCTCTGAAATAAAAAATAGAAAAAATTGTTTTGAAGAAAATAGCGCTTAGGGGAGATCGAGGCCATACCATACACACAATTCCCTCATTAACCCTTTAACTACTGAAGACGAGTATACACGTGGCCCAGTGCCTTTCCTGGGGGCCTGTGGGCATGCATAAATGCGCTGAATCAGTTCCGGTGATGTTTGTAAATGTGACGTGGCCCGTGTGAATCTTGCCTATTGCACCAATCAAATGGCCCGTGTTTTAATTGAGTTTGACACCCCTGATATACATACAGAATAAACTGTGTTTATATATAACTTTACTAGAACATCTACATATTCAATATTTTGCTTATGTCCTTACTTTCAGCATAACTTAAGCCACATGTCAATAGTAATTTTCACGTAAGTGTAAGGTGATTGTTAAACGTGTATCCTAAGGCTTGGGTCATTTACCAAGTGCATTTGAACATGAGATTTACTGTGACTTATTCTGTCTGCAATGTTCTGTCATTACTATGAATAGCAAAGATTGGCATGGAGTAACTGGTGGTATAATGGTTACATAATTTACTAATAATTTAATTATTTAATCAAGAGAATGTACTAATACTTTGTCAGAATTAAAAAAGGCCTCTGGAGATCTGAACGGAAAAAAAACGATAAGGGGATCATGTAAAACTACCATTTAAAATCTATAGAGACTGCATTTATGTGTCCTATTTTCAATTTAAAAGCGAAAAACCTTTCTATTCAATTTATCCAATAGTGCTGAAGTCCTGACATTCTTTTGGCTCATTGTTTGTGCATGTCCTCATATCCTGGCTAAGATAAGAAAACTCCAAGGTCCAGGAGAGTTTATTATGGACTCAGACAGTTACTGATCCCTTAACTGAATTCCTTGAGTTTATCTGGGCTCCAGGATGAGTAGCATGTTTTAAAACAGGCAATCGAGGGCTTCTGCCTTTGAAGCACGCACACTCAGCCCCATCAATCTTCTCATTAAAGAGAAGTCAACGGTATTTCTGGAGCTTTGTGTAATCAAGACTTGATAACAAAGGTTAATTTTTACCAAATGAAATGGGTTGGGTTTTCTTGACATTAGACCTGAATTCAAGGAAATACTTGTGGGTACCTTGACTATTTTTAGGTGTAAGCTCAATTTTGCTAGTGACACCTAGTTTTGTTTCAGACCATGCTACCCACTTTTTAAGCCCCTTCTTTCAGTATTGAAACTTATGGCTCACTTGATGTGTCCCAGGTGAATAGCAGTCTCTAAAGGCCAGGAATAAAAGGGACCGGTGGAAAGGAGCCCACTTCATGAGATAACTGGTAAGTTCAAGATTGACATAGCAGAGCCTAAAGCAACACTCAGCAGGGGAAATTAAAGACGTTTCTGTAAGAGGGAATTGGCATCCAACAAGTTTTAGTGCTGAGTAATGAAGAAAATTCACCTGTGTCATTGGTTACATGGCGCAGACACTATCTGCTCTTCCCACTTGCCTTCTTCCTACACTAGTTTTCCAGGATGGAGTCACTGGAGAGCTTACTAGAAATACAGATGGTTTTAAAATTAGTGCCAAAGATGACCTATTTATTTTTCAAAGCTCTCTTACGATACATGTTTAGTTTTGGCAAGAGAAAAGGGTGTGAGAACTGCCTCAGGTCTTTCATTCCTGGGGCTCCCATATGAGCTGTGGGTGGGAGTGCCCTTCCTTGTGACCTCATGGTCACAGGTGGCTCTCCCAGCTATCTACCTTGGTATTTGAGCTGGGAGAGAATGACTGGTGTCCTGGGCTCTCCCTGAAATTATGGACTGGCTTTGTTTGCTGGGTTAACTGGGGCTACCAGGAAAAGTGGGAAGCTCTGAAAATGAAGAGGGATGTCACTGGATGCGGCATTGATAACTGAAGCTGGCCTTTCTATTTTAAAATGAATTACTTTATATGTATATTTTTGATTTTGTGTGAGTCTCCTCTTTCTAAGGAATGTATTCATCATCTTGTTGCCATTATCATCACATTGTTATCAATGAGAATCTCCCAACTTTGCTTTCTTATCTGTTGTGCCTGGTCCCCTGAGTATCCTCTGCCTCCCTGGTGTTCCTTCTCACCTGTGTCACTCACTGAAGCTCCGCCCAACCTCGGGTGCCCTCCCTGCATGCAATCTTATTTCCTGCTCTTTTCCTTCCCTGAACACCACCCACATCTGCAATCCTACCATACAGTTCAGGAAGTAGTTGTTCTCTAGTTGAGCTGTTAGCTTTGTTACCCAGTCTAGAACACAAGTTTCTTGACTGTGAGAGCCAAGGGATACAGCTGGTAAGGAGACTTTTCTATTATTTGAGATTTCTTTACATTGTACATGTATAACTTACTAAAATAACTTTTAAAAGTGCAGGCCCCTTCCTGGTTTCATATATTATAAAACAGATGAAGCCAAAAAAAAAAAAAATTCATATAGATTTAGAATGGTAACAAAAATCCACCTTGGTTTGAAAGTGCCTTTTGTTTTGAAGGATAAGAAAAAAATAAATAATACTGATAATAGTTAACAAAACCAAACCAAACCTGTCTGGCTGAATGCTAATAATAGTGACTTTACTTCATCTAAGGGTCTTCCAGAGTAACATAGAAAAAGCCTTACTGCATATTCCAGCCAGTGCTATTTACTTAGCTGCTCTCAAATGGCAAATAAGCAGACATCAGCTATCAAGTTTCTAGCCTGGAAAAATCCATAAAGGCCACTGGACACAGACACCATGGGGACATCATGCAGACAGTTCATAAAAATAACTTGTCCAACATTTTTGGAAACTGATGCAAGCTGTACTTGTGGTTCTGTCTATTTCCTTTGCTTTATCCAGTAACAACTGAAAAGAGCCAGTTACCAGCACTATGAGAACTTGGATGCCACAGGACACACTCAGAATTCACAATAGGGGGAGTACCAATCCTGTGTTACACGAGTACACAGAATAAACAACCAGAATTCACTCTAATACCCAAGAAGAAAGCATCAATCTATTTAGAAGTATTTACTGAGCAACTAACACCTGCTAATCATTCTAGAGCATTCAAACGTGTATCAGTATTCCCTGGTTTTAAGGAGTTGAAGTCTAGTAGTGGAATAATGCTTGTTCAGACAGATGTGTTAGTATCATATGAGAGGTACAATTTAACCACTTGGAGGATGGAGAGATCACTTTGAATTGAGTGATCAGAGAAGGTTCTATTAGACAGGATAGCACTTGGAACAAATGTACAGTTAAGAAAAAAAAAAAACGTAAGGAGCCGGGATGGCTTAGTGGGTTGAGCGCTCACTTTGCAGCGCCTGGGACGGGGGATCCAGTCCCGGCCCTGGCCCCGGCCCGTGTGGAACCATGTGCTGAACTGGGAGCTCCCCCAGTTCATTCTGTCTCTGTCTCTGTATCTCTCTCTCTCTCTGTCAAAAAACAATTAAAAAAAATATTAAAAAAAAAACAAACCAAGAAAAAACAAAAACGGGGAAGCCAAGATGGTTCAGTGGGTTAAGTGCTCACTTTGCAGCCTCAGGGACCAAGGATCAAATACTGGCCTTGGCCCATACAGACCTATATGCTGGACTGGGGTGCACTTTTCAAGTAGGAGGCCCCCATTTCGGTCCCCCCCCCCCCCCCGCCATTTTGGCCCCTGGCTTGAGGGGGCGTGTGTCCCTTTGGGGATGCCCCCTGTGTGGCCCCACCCACCTGTGTGGAATGAAACCTTGTTCAAAAACTGATGATATACCACTATGGAGACTGCCCCCTCTGTCTCTCCCTGTCAAAAACAATAAAATAAATCTTCAGAAAAATACCTTTTATTAAAGCCCAATACACACATAAAAGTGTACATATCATAAAGACTACAAGATCATTGAATTTTCACAAATTGAACACACTAGTTATGTAACAAGCAAACTAGTTATGTAACCATTATATTAATAGAGTAGTACAGTATTCCAGAAGCTCCCTTGTGTCCTCTTCCATTCATTCTTGAGGGGAGTAGGATTTTGTTAGATGAATGTACACAGAGAGAGAATTACTGAAGGAGGGATCAGCATACATAACAGTGTGAAAATTAAAAAGTCAAGACCCATGTTTGAGGAATGGGTTGAAGAGTAATTTGTTTGGAGTGTCAGCTAGAGAACAGGGTCGGTTGGGTTCCTGTTGTAGAGCCTTAAATGCCAGGTCAGAGTTAGATTCTTTCATTAGCCACTGAAGGTCTTTGAGTAAGAGAGGAATATTTTGTTAAGATGTTTGATGATGGTAATTTAATGCTAATGGGAGAGGTCAGAGTGGAGGTCGGAGACTGGTTGGGAAGCTTCTATTAACATCCAGGTAGGTATGAGATCATTTTGACTGCAGTGGAAGATGAGGGCAGAGAGGAACTAACCATTCATAGACACTATAATGAGCCAAGAAAAACTGAATGGCTGTGGATTTTGAGGAAGGAGAAGTCAAAGAAAATTTTCTTCTATGGGACTAATCAAGAGAAAATTGTTATTTACTACTTTGTCAAGGGTGAGCACAGTCTTTGAATGCTGTCTCTCCAAGAGAATTCTGAAAACTTTCTTACAGTATTCGAATAAAGCCTTGAGTTACTCTCAGGGAACTCCAAAAAAAGCAACGGACTTTCAGACAAAAATAGTTCTTTGTTAGTTCTTTGCATCTAGAATAAACATTTTGCTGGGGAAAATAGACTACAGTGAAATATTGAGTGTTGCTCACCTGTTTATTCATCATTTCCTTAAGTTATTCTGACAATCCAGATTTCTGAATAAGATGAATTAATTTCATTGTATACTTTTACCTATAATGTTTCTACAGGAAACAAAATTTTTTTGCACGCAAAGGACATAATTTTTTTTGACAGCTTCTTGTATTACTTTGCCTATGTGATCTTTCCACATTCCATCTCTTTCCCTCCAAAGAAGTGGGGGTTCTTGACTCAGCAAATAATTATTGAGCACCTACCCTGTGCTTTGATTTACTAGGAAGTCTTTTAAAGCCTGTTCTTAACTGTTTATTCTTCTGTACAACCAACCTTATTCCTAGAGGCTGTTTCTGGAATTTTTGATGTGTATGTTGTTGCGAGGTATCGAAATTTGTATAAACGGTCAGCTGATGCAAGGGAAGTTGCTCTTGACAGTCAGTGTGTGTGTAGGTAACCTGGAGTCCTCTCTGGGACCAGATGGCAGGAAGGGAACTTTACTTGGGAAAGAGCACGTGGGTGGGAAGAGGAGGGGAATCTTGGAACATGAGAGCTGGCAGAGGCTGGACCCCACGCTCTCTGCAGACCTGATGCTCCGCCACCCAGGTAGGCGGGCGCGGGTGATGGGGAGCTCAGCTCTGGCGTCTCTCCACGCCGCTGGCCACCCACCTATGCCACTCCCCCAGCAAAAGTTCCAAACTTTTCCTCCAGCAGGGAGAGGAAGGGTGTTATTTAGAAAGGGAAGTCCCACCCCTTCCAGGATTCCGATTGGGCGGAGCCGATCCCACCCCCGCCACGGCAGAGGGCGGATTGGCTGCCGGGGTAGGGGGCTCCAGCCGCAGGCCCCGAGCCGTGGGCCGCCGGGGGCCGCCAGGTGGCAGGTGGGGCCGTGAGCGCCGGCACGGCCGCCGGCTCCTCCGCGTGCGCTCGCAGTTAGCCGACTGCAAGGTTCGCGCGCGGGGCGGGCGCGTAGTACCCGCTGGGAGCGGGACTGCCCAGACTGGGCCATGAAGAGCCTCAAGTCCCGTCTGAGGAGGCAGGACGCGCCAGGCTCCGCGTCGTCCGGCGCCGCCGCCGCCTTCAGCACGGTGAGTCCCGCGGTCCGTGCGCGCTTCGGCCTCCTTGCGCCCCCCTCCGCGGAGTCCTGCCCTGCGCGGAGGCGCGCGCTCGGTTCTCCGCGGTCCCTGGGCTCCGTCGGCCGCGGCGATTCTCGGGCGGGGGCTCCACATGGGCTCGGAGACCCTGGGGACCCTCCCCCCCGCCGCTCCCGGGCCTCGTCCACGCCCCTCTCCTGTAGGTGTAGGAGCTCCTGGTGCTTCGTGATCAAATTGTCCCCTCCTCCTCAGTCTGGTGCTTCTGCGTTGTCCCCCTCCCCTGGCCCATTCCCGATGAATCCCGGGGCTTGTCCCGCTCCCCACGCGCGCTGTGTTCCGGCCCGGTCCGGCCTCGCCCGGGGGACCGAGCTGGCGCCCATCCTTTCTCCCTCGGGCTGCCAGCCGGGCGTTCGCACCCGGTATCCAGGTGGGCAGGACAGCAGGACCCGGCGCCTCTCGGCCGGGACTCCGATCTCCTGCGAGTCCGAGGCTTGGAGCGTTGAGCGCTACTGGGCTGCTCGGACGCCTTGCCCTGGCCGGCGTCGCCCTGTCATTGGGAAAAGTTTGATTTCTGAGTGAGGCAGATGGAATCGGGCATAGGAAAGACGGTGCCCCAAATGGGTGGTGACCCTGGAAGTGGTGGTGAAATTGGGATGGTGGTTGTCCTGCGGGGCCGTGTAAGTTTCATCTGTGTGACAGACCCGTATCACAGGATCGAGTCTCACCAGTGGGCAGACCTCTCCATTCAGTATTGATGTGCAGCACGCCATCGCCCTCCCTGTGAACTCTTAACAAGTACTCAGGGCCTCTCCTTAGTTGGCAGGAGAACAGAAATCTTGAGAAACAGCCTGACTGCAGATGTTGGGATTTAGATAATTTGGCAAGTTAGAAGAATGGTCATATCATTAAAATTCTATATTGAAATAAACGATGTTTAAAAAGTCTTGAACAGTCAGAAACGTAAAGGAGATGCAATGCGGCCCAGTTGCCCATTTGGAGTAATTAAAACAGACCTTTATACTTGTACCAAAGGATTATATGCTTTTTATGAGAATACTAATTAATCTGCTTTTGCTTTTGAGTTATTTCAGAATTGTGCCTTTTTCTCCACCTATTTCTAGGACGATTTTTCTTGGATTTACGGAAATTGTATATTATCAGCATGCCAGTGCGCATTTTATACATTTGGAACATGAAATGCATCTCACACGAAGTGCATCGCTCTGAGATTACATCTTTAGCACTCGCTAAACCGGGCATTTTATTATTTTTCTTAAAATAAGGGCATGAAAATACAGAGAGATAGATAGTGTAAAAAAATAGAGCCTGTCTGCTTAGAACAAGTGAACATCTCTCAGTTTAACTTAAATGTTAGAATAAGTTTTGTAGAGTATTAAATGAAAATAAATGAGTGTGATGACTAATAAAACAATACCAAGCATTGATAGAATAAAATAGATGTGCAGGAGAAATAGGTTCCTTCTGCTTTCAATCTATAAACCATAATCCCTAATGTTATATTTGGTCATATATATACATATTGTTATGATAGAGCATCTTTTTGCCTCCAAAAATATTTAAAAATATATTTACTTACTTTTGAATAGATAATATAGCACATGGCTTAATATTTGGAAGGAACAAAAATATTTATCACGAATAGCTCTTCTTCACCCCTACCCTTCAGCTACCCTGTCTTCTTTCCTCAGTGGCCAGTGGTGTTATCAGTTGCTTGCATGTCCTTCCAGAAAAAGTTTAGCGAATACAAGCAAATATAAATATTTCTGTATATTTGTTAATTAAATTCATTGGGGTGACATTGGTTAGTAAAATTACATAGGTTCCAGGTATGTATATTCTTCATAGAAATGGTAGCATACTGTACTCTCAGTTCCATATATATATATATATATATATATATATATAATTTATTTATTTTTAGCTGTAATTATCTAGGTTCATTCAGAGCATCCTGTTCAAATCTTTTTGCTTTATTTTTTCTGTCCCCTTTCCCACTATGGCTACCTAATTTGAATCTTAAAGCATTCATTTAATTGTCTTGGAAATGATTACAATTTAATCTGCACAACTTTGATTTGAGAAAAATTTTTTAAATGCCTATTTCATAAATATTTTCATGTATTTAAGCGTTTTATTTGGAGACAAATTAGAGAGAGACTGAAGTATGCAAATATTTTAAGATCTTATGTGAAATATAGCATATTAGCTTAACATGCTAAATTATAATTATATGCAGATTATGTGCAGAAAAAAGTCATTTAGAATATATATTTATTTTTTAAATTATTTTATTTTTTGTTAAATTTATTGGGGTGGCATTAATTGGTATCAATTACATTGTTTCCAGTTGTACAATTCTACATTACATTGTCTGTACATCGCATTATGTGCTCACCACCCTTCACCATATGTTTGATTCCCCCTTCTTACTCCCCGCCACCCATCTCTCCCGCCCACCTCCCCCCTTACCCTCAGGTAACCACTAAACTATTGACTGTGTCCATGAGTTTTTGTTTCTTTGTTCCTTTTAGTTTTATATTCCACCTATAAGTGAGGTCATATGTCTCTTGATTCTTTCATTCTGACTTATTTCGCTTAAAAAGATGTTTTCAAGGTCCGTTCATGTTGTCACAAATTTCTGTATTTCATCTTTTCTTATTGCTGAATATTTTTATTGTTTTTGACAGAGAGAGACAGAGAGTGAAGGGAGAGGGCCCAGAGCAGTCACCATAGTTATAAGTCACCATAGTTATAAGTCATCAGTTTTTGACATAGTTTCATTCCACACAGGTGAGCATGAAGCTGTGCAGGGCGGGAAACTGGGCGGGTCTTTCTGCATGGGAGGCACGCCCCCCTGAGCCTGGGCCTCCCACATGGTAAGCTCACCCTGGGCAGGAACCAAACTGGGGGCCTCCCATGTGGGAAGCACACCCTAGTTCAGCATATGGGTCCACACAGGCCTGGGCCGGGACTTGATCCTGGGACCCCAGGGTGCAAGGCGCCGGGATTCGATCCTCGGTCCCCAGGGCTGCAAAGTGGGTGCTTAACCCACTGAGCCATCCCGCCTTCCCCAATTCTTGCTTTAAATGTAATCTCTGGTGGAAGCCGGGATGGCTCAGTGGGTTAAGTGCTCGCTTTGCAGCCCTGTGGACTGAGGATTGAATCCCGACTCTGGCCTGGGTGGACCCATATGCTGAACTGGGGTGGGCCCCCAGTTCATTTGTCGCCCCTGGTTCAGCCCTTGGCTTGAGGGGGCATGCCTCCTATGCGGGAATCCCCCAGCCCGTTTCCTGCTCTTCGTGGCCCCCTGTCCTCCCTGCATAGCCTCCGCCCACTTGTGTGAACCAAAACCATGTCAAAAACTGATGACGTACAACTGTGGAGATTGCTCTGGGCTCTCCCTCCTTCTCTCTGTCTCTCTTTGTCTCTGTCAAAAACAATAAAATAAATCTTAAAAAAAAAAACGTAATCTTTGACCTGGGATGTTCGACAGTCATTTTTGCTGTCCTTTTTCTGGGTTACTCTTCAGAAGGGGCAATGAATTTTATAAATCAGCACCTACATATTTTCTAAAGCATCCTATTAAGGTCTCAGTACTCTGAAAAAAATATTGATATTTCTAAAAGAATTTAGAGTTACAGATTTATAATAGCAACTGAAAAAAATTTTGAGGGTCCTCCTTTTACACTATTAGATTTCAAACCAGCTGTAGTTTTGCTCAGGTCCTCATGTTGCTTTGACTTGCTCAATTTTGTTATAATATGTCTTGGTACATAATGAGCCCTAGAACTTAAGTGATGAGTAGTTAAGGATTTTAATTACTTCATTTAATAAGAGTGGAATAATGATTGTATGTCTTTAGTCATTGTGCATACACACATTTTTCAAATTTAAAATTATTTAATTTTAAATTTGCTCAGCAGTGGCTTTATTTAGTCTGGAAAACATTAAGGGAACACACACGTTAAGCTTAAGGATGATTTAACAATAAGATTTTCTTTGAAGAAATGGATAATTCTAAATTGGGAGCAGAAAATGTGCAAGATGAGCCTGGAATCCCTTGTCACGCTAGAAAGCAAGGAACCTATCCCAGACTAGGATTTGGGGAGCCAACTTGAAGTAGCTTCCACTTGACCAATGATGAGATAGTGTGATCATCAGTAAGGATAATACAATAGTAGACTGAAATCTTTAAATCCATGAGTTCATAATAATGACTACAAAGAAAAAAATAAAATCAAGAAGAAATTTGTTACTTTTGGAGGATATTAGGGAACTGATACGTTCTTTGAAAATCCCGAAAAATTAAGAGAAAGACTGAAATATCATGTGTTTTCTCAGGATAATCAAATATTTGACAAGGGGAAGTTTTTCTTTTATGAAAGCTATTTTATCTTAGCTATTATATGAAGATGGTATGATAGAACTAGTATGTTACAGTTTTGTAGCTTCTAGTGAATTATTGGATCTGGAGTCTGGTCAGTGAATATCATTCTCCAAGAAAGACAGTCAGACATTGTTTTTCCTGGTGGAAATACTCATTACTATTAACAGTCTTGACAGAATAAGCAAATCTGAGTATTACAGGTTTCTAGATCTAACCACCATTATACAGAGCATGCAGGGGACATAGGAATGTGGGGATGTAATAAGCAAAATTCTGATCGTGGGAAACTATAGAACACGTGGTTTCTTCAAAAAAAATTATGAGGAGAAAAAATGGAAGAGAAAGCTAGAGATTTAAAGAGATTTAGGAGACATACAAGAGCAGGCTGATAAATTTTTCTTCTACTGTAATATTTTTTGTTACGTTAGACATGTCTGGATATAACCAGTTCTGTGTAGTCGCATGGTATCTCCCCTCCATCATTCTTGACTTTGCACACACAGATGCTTACATTTTTTCACCCTGTGCATGCACATTGAAATGGAAGAGTATTCATGACCTACCTAGCTGAGGCCTGAGTTTTGAATTTTTTGGCTGAGGTGATCCCTTATGGCAGAAAGGTGGGGAAGGATGTGTACATAATGCTTTCTAAACTAAAAATGCAGCTGTGTAATCATTCTTCTAGCTTGTTTTTGTTATTTCATGATTTTCACATCTGCAGGATACTATGCAAAGGGTACTATGCAAAGGTTGGAGTACTATGAAAATGATTCTCCAAGGAGGGGGAACCCTTGGAGTGTGGGTCTGGTGAGGCCAGCACACTTTGATATTTTCAGCTGTGTACAGAATAGTACAAACACTTACTAATTTAGTGTTTTTAATGGAAGATATTTTTAATGAGTGGTTTTCCTTTTTTTTTTTTTATGGTAGATGTTTAAAAAAACATTTTATATTTTCTTTTTTTTAAAGATGTATGTATGTATGTATGTATGTATGTATGTATGTATGTATGTATGTATGTATTTTGATAGAGAGAGATAGAGAGAAGGGGGAGGACCCAGAGCAGCTTCTATAGTTGTACATCATCAGTTTTTGACAAGAGGCATGCCTCCTCAAGCCAGGGGCTGAACTGGGTGGGGCAGGAACCTGGCCCAGGGCCTCCCACATGGGAGGCACAACCCCCTCTGGCTGGGGGCCTCCCACATGGGAAGCATGTCCTGGTGAGAACTGAACTGGGGGCATACCCTAGCTTAGCACATGAGTCCGCACAGGCTGGGGCCAGGGTAGGACCTATGGACCCCAGGGCTGCAAGACAAGTGCTCAACCTGCTGAGCCATCCTGGCATCCCCATCATTTTATATTAAAAAAAAGTACTTTATGGTATATATAAGCACCATTTATGTAAGTGGGCAAGTGTGGAAAAAGGAGTGTTTCTCAGCCTTAGAGAAAGCAAATTGTGAGCCAGAGAGTGTCCAGCCATAGCTCTTAGAGCAGTATGAAGTGGGAAGGTAATGCCTTCCTTAGTGTTAGAGGGTCAAGCTCAGCAGTCTAGGTGACTTGGGTTTGAATCTTGCTGTTCAGTAACCAGTTTTGTGACTTTAGGCAAGTCACTTAAATACAAGAACTGTCCAGAAAATATCCAGCCATGTAACGATTCTCATTATATTGACAATGGCTAGATGTTTTTTTTTTCTGGACAGCCCTCATGTATTTGTTTCTCCATTTGGAAAATGGGGAAGTAGTTAAGAGCCCAATAAATGATCTTATTACTAACTGAAAAATCTCGTCAGAAGTCATTTCATTTTGATTCTTTATAACCAGGTGGACAGCAGTCTTTCCTGATGTTTTCCTTTTCAATTAATATAGGCCCTCTTAGGCTTTTATATAACCTAGATCTTCAAAGATCATCTGTCTGCTCTAGCTTCTTGTCCCAAGGGAGATAAGTGGTAGCTTTGTTTTTCATTATGTAAAAGAAATGTTTCTTGAGGGTCTATGCTAAGTACCGTGGCATGAGAAGACGATGAAGCAAAGAGGCTCACGGTATTGCGATAGAACTGCGTTTAAGCATAACAAGATAAGAACTGCTGTGGTAGAGGGAGGCAAAGGAGCTGATTTAGCCTGGAGCTGAGGAGTCAGTGCAGGTGTTCTTGCAGGGTGAGCTGCTGCTGCTGCTTTTTAATTGAGGTGAAATTCATATAACATAAAATTAATCATTTTAAAGTGAGAAAATCAGTGGCACATAGTACATTCACAGTGTTGTGTAACCATCATCTCTGTCTAGTTCCAGAACATTTTCATCAACAGCCCATTAAGCAGTTGCTTCCCAGCTCCACATCCTCGAGCCCCTGCCAACCAGCAATCTGCAGGATGAGTTTCTCAATCTGAGGCTAAAAAGAAGCGGGTAGGAGTGACCCAGGAAGGGATGGAATTCTTTTTGGAGGGAGCAGCAAGAGCAAAGGCGTGCAGCTGAGAAATGTCATGGAATTGGGGAGGGGGCAGTTGGATTGTCAGCTCAGCTGGGGTGGATCCTAGAATAATAGCCAAGGTGGGAGTTTTGGGGCTAAACCTTGGGATGGCTTAAAATCTGCCTTAAGAGTGTTGGACTTTGTCCTGTGTGGACAGAAGCGGGCAATTGCATGATTAGATGTATTTTATTATATGTGTTACTGTGGTAGCCCTGTTCAGAATGGGTTTGAGGGGCCCAGGTCAGGAGGTGAATTGATATTTTTATCAGGCTGCTGCCATAGAAGAGGCAAAAATCAGTGAGGACCTAAATCAGTATCATGCTGGAAGGATGAAGAGGAGGGTACATGTTAGAGAAACATGGATCACCTGAGACCCAGAGAAGTTGTGACTTGCCTGTGTTACACATTGTCAACAGACAAGTTGTCAGAGACTTTGCCTGCTAGCTCTGAGTAATTCCCACGAAGCTCCCTGGCCTTGATCTAGTGGTATATGGAAGGCGCAGTCCCTGATTGGGGGTAATTCATTGTAAGTGGAAGAGAGAGCACTGTCTCCATCGTCCTGTTTGCTAGCAACTTAGTGTTTTAAAGTGCACTTTCAGATAGCGGTCTAGTTTCATTCTTTTGTATGTGGCCTTCCAATTTTCCCAGCATCATTTATTGAGGCTTTCTTTTCTCCGTTGTATGTTTTTGGCGTCTTTGTCAAAAATTATATGCCCATACATAAGTGTGTTTATTTCTGGGCTCACAGTTCTATCCCATTGGTCTGCTTTTCTGCCAGTACCATACTGTTTTGATTATTGTGGCTTTCTTTATAATGGTAACAATTGAAGTTAGGGAGTGTGATACCTCCAGCCTTGTTCTTTTTTCTCAGGATGGCTTTTTGGGGTCTTTTGTGATTGTATACAAATATGATGAGTTTTTGTTCCATTTATTTAAAAAAAAAAATGCCATTGGGATTTTGATGGGGATTGCATTAAGTCTGTATACTGCTTTGTGTAATGTGACCATTTTAACTATGTTGATTTTTCCAATCCATGAACACAGTATATCTTTCTGTTTTCTTGTGTGTTCTTCAATTTCTTTTAATAATGTCTTACAGTTTTCAGTGTATTCTTTTTGTTGCAGTTGCAAAAGTAATTGTTTTTTTCATTTCTTTTTCTGAAGTTTCATTGTTAGTATATAGGAATGCAATAGTTTTTTGTACATTGATTTTGTATTCTGCAATTTTATTTGTTTATTGTTTCTAATATTTTTTTGGTGGAGTCTTTAGGATTTTCTATATAAAGAATTATGTTGGGGGAAGTCAGGATGGCTCAGTGGGTTAGGCGCTCACTTTGCAGCCCTGGGGACTGAGGATCGAATCCTGGCCCTGGCCCTGGCCCTGGCCCGTGCGGAACCATATGCTGAACTGGGGAGTGCCCCCAGTTCAGTTCTCACCAGGGCGAGACCCCAGCCCAGTTCCTGCCCTGTACAGCCCCGCTCCCACCTGTGGAATAAAAAAAAACAAAACTATGTGGAAAAACTGATGATGTGCAACTATGGAGACTGTTCTGGACCCTTCCCCTTCTCTCTGTCTCTGACTCTGTATCTCTCTCTCTCTGTCAAAAACAATAAAATACCGGTAAATCTTAAAAAAAAAAAAAAAGAAAAAAAAGAATTATGTCATCTGCATACCAAAATTAACTCAAAATGGATCAAAGACTGAAATATAAGACCTGAAACAATAAACTACATAGAAGCATAGGTTCTAAACTCATAGACTTTGGGTTTAGAGAAGATTTTAAGAATGTGACCTCAAAGGCAAGGGAAATAAAGGCAAAAATAAATGAATGAGACTATATCAAACTAAAAAGCTTTGGCACAGCAAAAGAAACCGTCGGTAAGACAAAGAGGCAACAAACCTAATGAGAGAAGATTGCAAATAACACCTCCAATAAAGGGCTAATATCCCAAATATATAAAGAACTCCTACAACTCAACAACAAAAAACAATTCAGTTAAAAAATGGGCAGAGGACCTGAAAAGACACTTCTCTGATGAAGACAAACAAATGGCCAACAGCTAGATATATGAGGGCTGTGGGAAAAAATCCAGCCCTTGTCAATACAATGAGAACAGTTGCATAGCTGAATACTTTCCAGACGGCCGTCATATGAAAAGGTGCTCAACTTCACTAGCTATTAGGGAAATGCAAATCAGAACCACAATGACACTACCTCACACCTGTTAGAATGGCTATTACTAATAGGGATAACAAGTGCTGGAGCGGCTGTGGAGAAAAAAGGAACCCTCATGCACTGCTGGTGGTACAGCCACTATTGAAAACAGTGTGGAGGTTCCTCAAACAATTAAGAATAGAATTGTCATATGACCCAGAATTCCTTCTTCTGGATATCCACCTCAAAAAATTGAAAATATTTATCTGTAAAGATATATGTATCCCTGTGTTCACTGCAGCATTATTCATGGTGGCCAGACATGGGCATAACCAAAGTGTCCTTCAGTAGATGGTTTGATAAAGAAGATGTGGTATATTATACAATGGAATATTACCCAGTCATAAGGAAAGATAAAATACTTCCATTTTCGACAACTTTGGTGGACCTTGAGATTATCGTGCTTAGCGAAATAAGTCAGACAGAAAAAGTTGAGAACCATATGATTTCACTCATATGTGGGTTGTAAAACTGAAAGCAGCAAATGAGCAAGATGAACAAGCAAAAACTCATAGGCACAGACTATAGTTTAGTGGTTACCAGAGGGTAAGGGGAGAGGGGGGTGGTAGAGGTAAAGGGGGTCATATATATGGTGACAGAAGGAGAAATGACTATGGGTGGTAATCACAATGTAATATATAAACAATGCATTATAGTATTGTACATTTGAAACCTATATCATTTTACTAACCATTGTCACCACAATAAATTTAATAAAAATAAAAAAGTAAAGTATACTTAATCCATTTGGATGAATAGCTCAGTATTCTGACAATGCTGGTTGGAAAATATATTTGAAAGTTTAATTTACTATGTTAACAATCATAATTGCAGATTTTTAGCAGACAACTAATTTGTTTTCCCCAACATTTTATTATGAAAAGTTGAAATGTACATAAAGTGAGAAAGAATGGGCCAATAAACTGGGATGCACCTGCTTAATACTTAGATTCAAAAGTTAACATTCTGCTGTATTTGCTCTACATATGTCTATGTACTTGTATATACGAGTATTTAAAAATATACACATATGTTCACGAACCTTTTGAAAGTAAGTTGCAGACATATTTTACCTTCAAATACTTTAGCATCCATCACTTAAGAATAAGGGAAAGGTGGGGGAGGGGGTGGGGGCGGGGAGTTGAGAGGGGGCACCAGATGCATGGTGATGGAAGGAGAGCTGATTCTGGGTGGTGAGCACATAATGTGATACATAGACGATGTAATGTAGAGTTGTACACCTGGAAACTAATTGTTGCCAACCAATGTCACCCCAATAAATTTAACAATAAAAAAAAGCCACCTTCTTTCTTGTGTATAATATAATAGTGATATTTTAAACTTAAACTGTAGCTTGTATTTATAGGTGAGGAAACTGAAGTGTTATATGACTGATGAGGATGAAACAGACTTTGAAGGATTAATGTTTTTCAGTTCTATAGACTGCTTTATTTTATACTGTACATGGTAGTACTATCTCTCAAACTTCAGTAATATGTGTGACCTTGATGATTTTTGTCACATCCATGGAGCACTTGTACTAATTGTTAATATTCTTTTTAAATGACTTACTTTAAAACACTTAAATATTGTTATACAGTAGACTCTCAGTTAACTGGCACCCATGCAGAATAAATGTGGTATTATTTTGTCAGTATTTTTGCCAGTTGTTTGAGAGTGCCGGTTGCTTGAGTTCCAGTTAACGGAGCGTCCCTTGTATTTATTTAGACAGGAATAAGGAAGGACAGGAGGAAAGGGAGGTCTTAGTTGTCCTCTGAGCTATAGAAATGATCTCTATGATGAGCATATCTGGGGAAGGAGCAGTATGGGGCAGGTGGGAAGAAAAGGTTGTGCAGACATGTGGCTGCAGGCTATATGTGATACTTGTGCTCTGCTGGTCCTATCACTAGGTTGAGCCAGGGACCAGGGCTTTGGAGCTCCTGTTGGGCATTTTTCTTTTATTTCTCATTTCATGTTCCTGGCCCCACTGCTGCATGTATCTCTGCTGCAGGCTGATATTAAATGATCTGGAACCTTAGAAGGAGCTGCCAGTAGACTGTGTTACCCACACCTGTCCATGTGGCTGTGAGGTCTGTGTGTCTGCGTAGTGGTGTGTAGAACACACTCCAAGAGATGCCCAATTTCAGTATTCTGAAATACTTTGTGGGATGATTTTTTAAAACTTTGCTTTATAGCTAAGAGTTACAATTTATTGAAGTTCTTAATAAGTAATTATTATTTAATCATTAAATTGGAGAATGTACATTTTTCAAAGTCATCAGATATTCTTTCAGTACTGAATGTGAAGCATTGTATTACCTAGGGAATGTAAACAAATTCAGTGTATATTCAAGATTATTTGAAGTTTATTTTTCTTCAGTTCCTTTTCTCTAAGCTTAAAAATCACCTGGAATTTTATTTAAGGATCTAACAATACCATTTTTGAATAGCATGTAAGTTGTTAAATATTCAGGATAGCTTATATGAATGTAGAAATTATTAGTGTGTCCAGAATTTTTATTTTACTGTTAAATAAATATTCTTAACGTAGAATTTTAGATACATAGCCATTTTGTTTTCTTTTATTGATTTATTTCATTAGGATTTTTATAAAATCAATTTGTATGTTTTTCTTTAGTATAAACTATTATTTTTCTTTTCTTTATATAAATAGGAGAGAAAGTGTGATGTAATTTTCAAAGTATCTTCTTTCATTTTAATGTTAATACCATTTAAATAGGCAAAATAGGCAGAAATATCAGGAATGACACGCTGTCAGAAAGTCTGGATTGAGTCCAGGCACTTTCTACTGAAAAGCTCTGTGACCTTGGGGAAATCACTTGATCTCAGTAATTTTCAGTTCTTCTTCTTGTAAGACAGGGATAATGCCACTTGCCTATCAACCCTACCAGAGATATTAGATACTAAAAAGAATGAAAACATTTTAGAAGCTGTAGGAACAATATAAATACAAATTTAAGCAATGATTGTTATCTGTCCGTTAAACCATTAAGTTAGTTTTTGTCAGATGTACCCAAAATTTTACTAATCCAGTTCTGAAAATGAAATGTTGCTTACATCTTTATGAGGTCAAGAATTAAGTTTAAACATGTAAAATGAAAAGATATTCAGAATTGTAATTTGAATTGCTTTTCATGTTGATTGCATGAGTAGAGAATAAGAGTACAACTTTTGTTTTGTTACAAAGGAGTTTTGAGTTGGTTAGCTGATTAAAGCACAGTTGGGATGAAAAAATCCTTTGTAAGGTGGCAAAATACATATTTTTCTCCCACTAAATTTTTACCATAGAAGAGAGCAATGAATGAGAAAGAATGTTTTGCAGGCTGTGGAAAACATTAAGTTTGTGCATTTGATAAAGAGTTGAATATTGTATTTATGGCTGTTATGAGCTTCTCATTCCATGGTGTCATTCATAGCTGTCTGTCAATGTGCTCTTTCTACTGGTTAATACCAATAGATAGAATCTTGGCTTATTTTACCAGTAACAAGTCTTTGGCATTCTGTTGAGGGGCACTGAATTATCCACTCATACATTTGCCATTGTGTAAGTTGTAGTTACTTCAAGACTAAAAATTTCAGCAAAATTCAGTTTTAATATTTGACCGACTTCATTTTTTTCTTTTGATCTTAACACTTCTATTGCCCGCCTTCACTTTCTTCTGTCACTCCTTAGAAACTGTTATGCAGCCCCTTGCATACTACCTCACCTTTGAAGTAGTGTCAACCTGTTGGCAAGTTGTTGGTATTTTTAGCCCATTAGTAGCTGAGATTTAGTAAGAGTTCTCTGTTTAGGGGAATGAAGTTCCCAAAGGCTAACAAACACATTTATGGTCTATAACATTTTACTTAAATTCAGCAAATACTCATTTGGCACCTACTATATGACACTTCTTTCTTCAGGAGAGGTTGTGACTATAAAATTGTCCTTCACTCCCCAAAGGTGACAATTTTACAAAAACATGTCCTTTTTAATTTTTTTTGTTAAAGGTGGGGGCTTTTTTGTTTAAAAAGTTTAACTTCATTTTTTTTGACACAGAGAGACAGAAGTGGAAGGGGCCCAGAGCAGTCTCCATAATTGCACGTCATTGGTTTTCTGCATTGTTTCATTCCACAGGTGGGCACAGGGCTGCACAGGTCAGGAACCAGGGGCCTCCTGCGCACCTGGGTGAGAACTGAACTGGGGCCTCATCCCAGTTCAGCATATGGCTCCACTTGGACTGGGGCCAGGATTCGACCCTCAGACCCTGGGGCTGCAAGATGAGCACTAAATCCACTGAGCCATCCCAGCATCCCAGCATTCTTTTTTTTTTTTTTTTTTAACTTGGAGGAAATAGCTCCTTTTCTGATTTAACTAATTTTTAAATTCATATAATTTTATATTTCCAAGTTTTAAAATAACCTTACATTTTATTTGTTGGTAACGTGTTTAAATACTAGATTTTTAGCATTTTAGGGTTGGAAAGGACCTTAAAGTTTTTTAGTCCAGTGGCTAGATGACTTTTAAACTTTGTGAGAGCAACCCACAGTTAGAATACATCTTCTACTGCAATGCAGGGGTATGATAAACAGAATTCTAAAAATGCCCCCTACCCCATGGTTTCCCACCCTAATCTTTAGGGTTTTCAATATAATGAGATAATATTCCCATGATTATGTTATGTTACATGATAAATGAGATTTTGTAGATATAATTAAGGTTACAAATCACTTGAGTTAGCCAACAGGGATATTGTCCAGGTAGCACTATTCTAATACCCGAACTCTTCAAAAACAGATTTTTCTGTAGCTCTCAGCATAATGGGAAGACAAAGAAATTTGAAGGACAAGAAGGACTTGTTATGTTGTTGCTGGCTTGAGAAGGAATGAGTGGCCTTCAGGAGCTGAGAATGAGGCTCAGGCTGACAGCCATGAAGGGGACAGGGAGGGACCTCAGTGCTACAGCTCCAGGGAACTGAAATTGACTAACCACCCGAATGAGCCTAAAAGGAAGTTCTCCCCCCGATGAGAGCCCGGTCTGGTTGGCATCTTGATTTTGGCTTTGAGAGACCCTAAGCAAAGAACCCAGTCAACTCCACCTGGACCTACAGAACTATGAACTAAGTGTTATTTTTAAGCTTCTGAGTTTGCAGTAATTTTTTACACAGTAATAGAATACTAATATGCAAGACTGTTTTGTAACTATATGAAAAAAATTCTGTGGAAGAAATGGAAATCTTATAAGTGAATAAAAAGATGAATGAAAAATATAGGTGTAAGCTGATAATAGTTCATATGAGACAGTCACATGGGAAAAGACCAGTAGGTGATATACAAAGATGATCATCATTATGAATTATGAAATTTTTATTTTCTATTTCTTTGTTATGTTGTTAATTTTTATAATTAAAATAGATTTATATTAATATAATTTATAATAAATTTGTTTATATGAAACTAAGAACTTAATTTTATTTGGGAATTTATTACTGGGAGCATTCATATTCATAGACCTCAAAGATTCTTGCTAGCAAGTGTTACATTTGAAAAACTTATGAATGTTTTCCCTGAACTGCTTAATTATTGAATATGTCATAAAGATAATTGGTATTAAGAACCCTTAGGTAATAAACTAAAAACCCTATATTCCTTAACATTCACTAGTTCATTAATGTGTTGAGGAAATAGCTTTTGCTGTCCTGTGTTGAGGAGAATGCACAGGCCTGTGCAGTTTTTGAAAAGAGAATCTGTGTGGAGGTCTAGGAGTGGCTGTTGGAAAGATAGATTTAAAGTTGCTAGTGTATAGCCTTGTAAAGATGTCAAAGGACTTGTGCCTATTATTTGTCGTCAAGACACTTTAAGTCAGTGGTGTCCAAACTTTTGGCTTCCCTGGGCCACATTGGAAGAATTGTCTTAGGTCACACAAAATATACTAACACTAACGATACCTGATGAGCTAAAAAAAAAAGTTGCAAAATAATCTCATAATGTTTTAAGAATTTGTGTGCGTCACATTCAAAGCAGTCCTGAGCTGCAGATTGGACAAACCTGCTCTAAGTAACTTAGCTGTAAAGAGCTGTATTGCAAAGGCTCCTATAAGTTAAGCTTTATTAATTAGACTTTTTTCTATACACACATTGAGGAAATAGAACAGCAGGTTTCCTAATTGCTTAGATCTAATTGCATTCCTGCTGTTGGACTGTTTTGATATCACGGGAAAGGGTGAGTCACAAAAAGAGGAAGCAACTACATTTAAGATCCATTATAAACCCTTTTGGGTGTGGTGGTATGTTTGAGTGTACTCTTAAGACAAATGAAGCGTCTCATTTAATGCAATGAGGCTGTCATGTAAGGTTTATTGTTGGTTCTAACCTATAGGATAAACTTGTCTGTCCCTGACTGCTTAGTAGTGAAGATACTCCTTAAAGAGGACCATAGGTAGAGGAGGAATAGTATTGCATGGTGAAGATGGAACCCTATTTTGTAGTCATTTTTGTATGAAACTGAACTATCAAAACTAACATTCCTAAATATATAGTGTACTATTGCTTTTCAGTACCTGGGTGATAACATTGATTCAGTTAAATGGCGTTAATTGGAAAGAATGAGAAAAATGTGAATACAGACACTTAAAAATTATAAACCACTTTTAAACACCAGGCCAACTTTATGAAGTGCAGTTTTGGAGTTCCTAGAATGCCCCTCTATTCCACTTGCACAATTTAAAAACTTGAAATGGTCCAAAGGTGTATGTGCAGTGACTCTTTCAGCTGGACTCCCTATTCCCTGCTTGGTACTGTCACTTGCAGGCTAGGCAGGCCCTGTGCTTCTTTGAGGGGACACAGGGATGATGATGAGTAAAGGTGTAAGTGCCAAGGCTTAGTAGAGGACAGACCTTGGGGATATGGAAATCCAGGTGCTGTTTTTTCTTTTCTTTCTTTCTTTTTATTTTTCTTTTCTTTTTTTGCTGTTAAGTGCAGTTCCTGTGGGACTGGAAATGGGAATAAAACAGATGGCTCTTGCCTCATATTTTGGCTCATTGCCTGACCCTGAGAGTGAGTCCTTCCTTAAATTTGGTGCCTTAAGCACTTCACTCCTCTCAGCCTGGCCCTAGCTCTGTGCATTGGTGCATCATGGGGTCAGCAAATTACCCCATTTTCTTTTGAGGGAAAAACCTATTTTTCACACAGAGAATCCAGAAATAGGGGCTTTAAGTGTGTTCTTGTATTTCACTTGGCCAATGCTATCATGAATTTATACATCAGTGTAAGCTGGAGAATGTTTGGTTTATAAGGAGTCACAAGATTTCCTATGCATTCGAAGTGGTTTGAATTATATATAGCATTTTAGGTACATGAGTATTATGAAAACAGTTTAGGTCAATCAACATTTCATGACTATGACTGCTAGATTTTTCAGTATGTTTTCTATTTTTTAAATTGCCCAGGAAATATTCTGATTTGTTATTTTTCTCCTTTTAAAAAAATACTTTCCACTTCTTTACTTTATTACAGGGGCCTCCTGGGTGTGTTTCACATTTACCGTTGGTGTTAGAGTGAGAGGTGGAATTGGAAGGTAAATTATGGTTAGGATGAAGAGAGAAGGACTGGACATGAACTGTAGTTTTGAGATAGAATTTTATATTTGGAGGTTGCAAGAGAAACAATACTACATTCATGCATTCATTTAAAAATTGACCAAGTTCCAGAGCCACTAGCATTAATTTAGTTTAACTTCTGACAACAATTAACTTCTTTCATATTGACTTTGAAATATGGTTAAATTATATAATTATATAGGTATATTTAGGAAGCAACCCAGGTATCCATCAACAGATGAGTAGATAAAGAAGATGTGGTATATATGTGTGACACACACACACAAAGGAATATTACTCAGCAATAAAAAACAATGAAATGTTACCATTTGGCACAATATGGATGGACCTAAAGTAGGGGTGTCCAAACTTTTGGCTTCCCTAGGCTACATTGGAAGAAGAAGAATTGTCTTGGGCCACACATAAAATACACTAATACTAATGATAGCTGATGAGCTATAAAGAAAATTGCCAAAAATTTTATGTCTTAAGGTAGTTTATGAATTTGTGTTGGGCTGTATTCAAAACCATCTGGGCTCGCATGCAGCTGTGGATTGGACAAGCTTGACCTAGAGGGTATTATACTACGTGAAATAAGTCAGACAGAGAAAAATAAATTCTGAATGATTTCATTTATATGTGGAATCTAAGAAACCAAAACAAATGAATAAACAAAACATAACAGAAACAGACCCATAGATATAGAGAATAAGCTGATTGCTAAAGGGGAGGTGGGTGGAGAAATGGGTGAAACGAAAGATATTTAGCTCATGTTGTTTCACTTAACAACATTATATAAATTAGCAGGAATCTAAGTCTTCTCAATGAGATTTTGAATTTTTAATATGTAAACTGCTAAGAATTTGGTATACATCTTATGAATCCATAAGTAAATTTTCCATTTTAGAATCATTTGAACAGCCTATTGAAGTATAAGTAGTTTATATTGGCAGGAATAAGACCAAGTTGTTTTTACCTTAATTCAGTTCTCTATAGCAGTGGCTGTCAACTATGCTGATTTTGTTCCCAAAAGCGGTGGTCCGCAACTTTTTGGCACCAGGGACCAGTTTCAGTGAAGACAATTTTTCCATGGTCCAGGGCTGGGGACTGGGGGTGGTGGGGGTGGTTTTGGGATGATTCAAGCCATTTCATTCATTGTGCATTTTATTTCTGTTATTATTACATTGTAATATATAATGAAATAATTATACAACTCGCCGTAATGTAGAAGCAATGGGAGCCCTGAGGTTGTTTTTTTGCAACTAGATGGTTCCATCTGGGGGTGATGGGAGACAGTGACACCTGAAGAGTGATGTTTACGTCCAGCCCACTCCATACTCTCATTTTGGCTGCTGTTACTGCAGAAACCTCTGTTTCATAAAGATAGGATATTAGAAATAGAAGCGGGCTTTTCACTGTTTTTGTGGCAATTTCAGGATATTCTGCCTTGACTTTAATCCAGAACATATAGAGATTTGAGAAGTTGTCTCAAACATACTTTTAAGGCCACTGTCATTTGCGATCTCAAGCAGTTGATCTTCTTCTAGCATGGACAAAGTTGGTTCCTCTGGCTTATACACAAATGGGTCACAGATTCATTCCTTCCCAGCTCGGAGGTCTTTTGTGGTTGGGAATTAATGATCAAACTCTTTTGAAAGTTGAGGTAGGTGAACATATACCAGCTGGGAGAAAGAAGACCCTGGCTCAGTCTCTTTCAAAATCTCTGCTAAGTTTGAAACATGTGAAAAATCCCAATATTCACTTACCACCCCATAATTCCAGTTTGGCTTTGAATGTAGCCACTTAGTCTGCCAACTTGAACACAGTTGTCATTCTCCCCTGAAGTGACAGATTGAGTTTGTTGAGCAGGTTGAATATGTCACACAAGTAAGCAAATTTTGTGACCCATTCTGTGTCACTGAAAAGTGCTGCCAGTGGTGACTGTTTTTCTAAAAGAAATCTCTGGAGTGGCCCTTATAACTCAGAAACTCTGGCCAGTGATCTGCCTATAGAAAGCCATCTCACTTTTGTGTATAAGAGAAGCATGTGTGATCTGCATCCAACTCAGAGCTGAGCAAATAGACATGAGTTAAGGGCGTGGACTTGAATGTGGTTGATAATTTTAATGACACTCTGCAAACGTTATTAAGTTCAGGTGACATTTTTTTGGCTTGCCAACATTTCTCTATGGATTGTACAGTGCGTGGACTCATATTCAGAAGTGACCTCTTTGACCCGAGCAGTGAAACCAGATAGCTGTCCAGTTATGACAGCTGCTCTGTCCATATATATACTGACACAAAATGACCAATTCAGTTTTTCTGATATGTAATCATTCAAAGACTTGAATAGTCTGCATCTGTGGTGTTCATTTGCAACAAAAGTGCATGAATGTATCTTCGTGCACATCTTCCTGAAAAATATTGCGTGAAAACAAGCATTGTTACCTTGTTAACATTGGTAGACTCATCAACCCTGATTGCGTGCCATGGTGACTCATGAATCCTCTCTAACAATTGTACCTCGATATCATCTGCTATTTCATCAGTTCATCTAGTTATGGTGCTAGCCAGAAGAGGAACACATGCCACCTTTTAAACTGCAGCCTTTCGTAAAATTTCATGACAAATGTCTTTAACAGCAGGTAGCATCAACTCTTCACCAACAGTAAAGGACTTCTAAGCTTTAGCAATGCAGTTAGCCACTAGGAATGATGCTCTCAGTGCAGACACATTTGATGAAGTGGTGGCCTTCAATAATTGCTTCTGTTGTTCGTGTTCATGGTTTTTTTCTTTTGAAAAACTTCAAAGGCTTGTCTTTTAATGCAGGTGTTTGGTCTCCATGTGGCAAAGCAGTTTTGAAGGTTTCATGGCTTCATTGGATAGTCAGTCACCACATATTATACAAAGCAGGCTTGGAGAATGTGAATAAACTGTTGCAATGGACCCATAATTTAAGTAGGATTCTTGGTATTTTCTTTTAAATGCAGCTTTCTTTTTGTTGGCAGTCTCAGGGTCTTCTGGTATCTCTTCGTTGGGTCTGTCCCCCTTTTCAAAGAAGCTCCAGTGATGTATTTTACTCATTGTGGCTAGGGTTAGCTTGTGTCCTTAACCAAAACTGTGACTGACAAAAAGGGCATAATGCAGAAAAGAGGCACAGACAGAGGTGGTAAATCAAATAATAGGGGTGCCATGCATGGACTAAAGTAAGTCTGATATAAAGCCTGCCAACAGATGCAGCTTAATTG
Organism: Craseonycteris thonglongyai; assembly: GCA_004027555.1. Taxonomy (NCBI): domain Eukaryota; kingdom Metazoa; phylum Chordata; class Mammalia; order Chiroptera; family Craseonycteridae; genus Craseonycteris; species Craseonycteris thonglongyai. The sequence continues at coordinate 92,558 of PVKE010001256.1, forward strand.
TTACTTGCCGCTTATTGATAGAGTTTTGATGTGTTTGCAAGCAATTGATTTATTATGATCTCTGTGCAGTCCATTCTCTCTGCTAATGTTCATCTGTATTTGCAGCCTCTCCCCAGTGCTATTATCACCACCTCAGCTCCACCTAAGATCATCAGGCATTAGATTCTCATAAGGAGCCACAACCTAGATCCCTCACATATTCAGGTCACAATAGGGGTTGTGCTCCTGAGAATCTAATGCTGCCACTGATCTGAGAGGAGGCGGAGCTCAGGTGGTAATAATGCCAGTGATGGGGAGTGACTATAAATACAGATGAGGTTTTACTAGCTTGCCTCTCACCTCCTGTTGTGTGGCCCAGTTCCTAGCAAGCCACCTACTTACTGGTACTGGTCTATGGCCTGGGGGTTGGGGGCCCCTGCCCTAGAGGGTGTTTGGCGAAGTGTAGAGAAATTTTTGGTTGTCACAACCTGGGGATACTACTGATGTCTAGTGGGTGGAAGCCAAGAATACTACTAAACATCCAATTATGCACAGGTTAGCCCTTCCACAATAAAGAATTATCAGGCCCAAAATGTCAATAGTGCCAACGTCAAGAAACCTTGCCTTATAGGATTCCTAACAAAGTATAGTTTATGTCATCCTTTGTATTTTTCATTTTTCTCTCATCTTAGATGAATCAGCATTTTAAAGTAGTGTTCTTGCCATGTTTTGTGGTAGATTGATTATAACAAAAGGCCTTGGTTCTCTACCCTTCCCTGCATCTACAGTCTTTGCAATGTGACTTTGTCTGTTTTTCTGCTTCTTGAGTCTAAGTTGTACTTGTGCCTTGCTTTGGATAATAGAATGTGTTAGGCTGATGTTCAGCCTAGGTCTTAAAAGGTCTTTCATGTTTCTGTTCTCTCTTATGAGCAAGTCAGTGCTATCCTGGCTGGCCTGCTGGTTCTCGTTCCTGTTGCTCCAACTGACAGGTAGGCAATCACCAGACTTGGGAAGGAGGCCATCTTAGACCATCCATCACCACCTTAGCCATTTCACTGTAGAGAAATCCATGGGTTTAGCTGAGATTACTCGGGTAGCCCAGCACAGCAGAACTGCCCAGTTGACTTGTATACTCATGAACAATAATAAACTATAGCTGTTTTAAGTCACTGTGTTTTGGTTTTGTAGCAATAGAAAATGGATGCATTATGATATAGTAGTGCTTTTTGGAGGGAATGGACATACCTGCTTTCCCTCTAAAGAGTTTAGCAGGCCAGTTTTTTTTTTTGTTTTTTTTTTAAGAGCATATTACAATTTAGGTTTGTTTGATTGCTTCCTAATTATTAATTTATTTATGGCAAGAACACTAACTACTAGAGAGCTCTAAGCAAAGAATTGACATAATCTGACTTGTATTTTGGAAAATATTCTGACTGCTGTGCAGAGACTAAATTTTAGGAGGAGGGAGGGTAGAAGCAGGGAGACCAATTAGTAGATTATCATAATAGTCCAGGATGCAGAAACAGGAAAAAAATTAAATTATAATAGTTCTTTTTTTTTCCATCGATTAATATAAATTAATTTTATTATAAGCTATTTTTAAAAACTTTCTTTTGTATTTGTCATATACTCTCACTGGAGAAATAATGGAATTTTAAAAAATTGGCCTTTTAAAATAATATACTCAATTTACCTGTTTAAAAATTCATATTTTTCTCAAAATATTAATGACAAGTCCAGGAGAAATGTGAGAAATGAATAACAAATTACAAAATGTGTGAGCCTGTGTTACATTTTGTTATTGGAAAAGTCAAAGTAAGTTATTTATTTGTAGGAGTGAACCTCTAAATGTGGCTTGTTTTCTGTTTAAGTACTGTGGCTGGTGCTATTCTTTCTTTTTTTTAAATTAAATTTTAAGTAAAAGGCTGTGGTTGAGGTACAAAAAATATTCCTTAAAAATCCAAATGTATATATTATAACAAAATAATTATACAAATATATATAAGCTAATAGATTAACAGGTGTTTTTAGACTGAAAAAATACTGTGTAAATTTAAAACTGAATGAAATTTATTAGAAAAAATTTGACATAAAATTTAATATTTTGACCTAAAGAAAAACAACACAGTTTGTTTTTTTTTCTTTAATGTATATGTTTAATCTAGATGAAATAATCCCATTCTTCTTACTATGTGGAAAGTATAGAAGTGGTTCCCAAATAGGGTCCTGCTACACCCACAAAGGACAGAAAATCTTCTAAGACATTCTGCCCCACACTATGAGCTCTGAGAGCCACCTATTCAAGTCATCTACCAGCTCAGAACAGTCATGATTTTAAAGTACCACAACTGTTCTGGATCTCAGATCTGCTCATTATCAAACATTTTTTGCATCCTTGAACTTCAGAAAAATAATATATTGGGTAAGAGACACACCCATACCTCTCACAGTACCTATGAGTAAATATCACTAGTCAACATTTGAGAATCAGTGAGTTGAAGTTCTTTTTACACACACTTGCCTAGTGCTGCCATTAGCAAAAGCACGAGTGCTTGTCGCTGTCATCTGAGAGGTTGCAAGCATAAACATTTATTAACTGTGATTAGAATAATCACCTCAGGGAGGTGGGAGTGGGCACCAGTTATATGGTGATGGAAGGAGAGCTGATTCTGGGTGGTGAGCACATAATGCAATGCATAGGTGATGTAGTGTAGATTTGTACATCTGGAAACTATCTAATTATTACCAATCAATGTCATCCCAATAAATTTAACAAAAAAAAAAAATAAAATAAAGAATAATCACCTCAATATAAGTAACTACAGTGCCCGTTAAGGTGATAATAAAGATGTTGAACTGTAAACTTCATAAATTCTCAGGTACAAAAAGTATTATTTGGGGAAAGCCGGGACGGCTCAGCGGGTTGAGTGCTCGCTTTGAGGCCATGAGGACCGAGGATCGAATCCCGGCTCCGGCCCAGGCAGGACCCACGTGCTGAACTGGGGAGTTCCCACAGTTTGGTTCTCTAGCTGTCTCTGTCTCTCTCTCTATCTGTCAAAAGTAAAATAGAAATAAATAGGCACTGAAGATAAAATAATTACTCTCTATAAATATAAAAAAAAGATTAAAAAAAAAGTATTATTTGAAAGCATGTTGAATATGTCAGCATTCTCTTAAAATTAATACAAAATATTTTAATTCTAATTGTATAGTAAAATACAATTTTCTGTAAACAAGAATTTGACTATAAAAACAATATATTAAAGCATACAAGTAATATAGAAACAACTTAATTACACCATACCAAATTCAAATTATTATTCATGTACATCTACTTGGCTGATATAAAATATAATGTGAAAAATTTAAATTGCTTGAAAACTAATTTAATTAACCAATTTAGAAATCTGGCAATTAACTTCCAAACTCCAAATCAAAGGTGCTTCTCATAAAGGTATGTACCAGTACCGTGCTAATATTATAATGGCCTACATTAAATTCAATTCAGAGTGCTCAAAATAAAAAGAATATGGAAATTAAAACATTTGTTATTCATTCCTTAAAAAAAAAATCTATTTTCTCTGACTGTAGAAAATCTTTAGAAATTATCATTTAGAATATGAAAGTTTTCCCTATTTACATATCTGTGAATGTCAAGATGTCCAAAAAATATTTATTTATTTTTTATATGTAATTATTATTATTTTATTCTGTTATGATTGCTAAAACCGAACAGTGCCATAAAGATTATATTTCTAATATAATCTAATTTTATTTTTGTTAAATTTATTGGGGTGACATTAATTGATATCAATTACATTGTTTCCAGGTGTATAATTCTACATGACATTGTCTATACATCACATTATGTGCTCACCACCCAGGGTCAACTCACTTTCCATCACTGTTTTATTCCCCCTCCCTAATCCCTCCCCACATCAAGAAATATTTGTTATGTGAAAAAAGGAAGTTGGAAACAGTTTCTTAGTACAATTTCAGTTTGGTTAGTGGATAATCTTTTTTTTTAATTGGTAAAATATACACCTAATTCATTACCAAACTCTTAAGGGGTATAGGAATATGGCTTCTCAAACATACTCCTAGACTAAGGTGACCAGATTTTAACATTGGTAAAGCGGGACACCATTGACTGGGGGGAGGGGGTTCTTGATTAAAAATTTGGTCTATCTCCCGCTGTTCCCTAGCTTGTCATGCATTCTTTCCAAAAATCAGGACTTTTGTAAAACGCCACAGGACGCAGGACACATTGTTAAAAATCGGGACTGTCCTGCCAAAAGCGGGACATTTGGTCACCTTATCCTAGACCCTACTTTAAGAAATGGATTTAGAAGATTGGGAATGGTGTAAACCTGCATTTTGAATACCAGTAAACACGTGCACCAGGTCATTCTGATGCAGATGGCTGCCTACTGCTGTCTGTCTGTCTGAGATGCTTAAGTAGTGGCTTAGTGATACAAGGGCAAAGGAAAGAATATAGTCAGTAAAGGGACCCTACTTTTAAATGGAGCAACTCCTTTTTCTTTGCTTATTTCAAAGAAGGTAGTGATTTCTTTGAAGAAAATTTCAGAAATTAAAAAGATTTTAAAACCACTATTTGAGATAACTGTCCATATCAATTGGAAGTTGTAGGGTGGGTTAGAGGTATTTAGTAATTAAAATCTTAAACATCAACACCTTACGTATATTTGGTGGTTTTAATTTTTTTTTAAAGATTGATTTTTATTGTTTTTGACAGAGAGACAGAGACAGAGACAGTGAGAAGGGGGAGGGCCCAGAACAGTCTCCATAGTTGCACATCATTCGTTTTCCCACATAGTTTCATCCACAGGTGGGCACGGGGCTGCACAGGGCAGGAACTGGGCCGGGGTCTTCACCCTGGTGAGAACTGAACTGGGGGCACTCCCCAGTTCAGCCTATGGGTCCGTACGGGCCGGGGCCGGGATTTGATCCTCGGTCCCCGGGGCTGCAAAGTGAGCACTTAACCCACTGAGCCATCCGGCTTCCCGGTTTTAGTTTTTGAGAATACTTTCTCAATTATTTTTATTTTAGCCAGTTTAACCTGTGTGTAGGACAAATGGAAAATGTAATAGGAATTAAAATAATTTTACCATGATGGGTATTTCAAATAATTTATAAATAGGTTGCTGTTCTAAATTATGTGCTCTGTGGACAATAATGTTCAGAAAACTATCAATTTAAAATAGAACAAACCAGTTAGAGTGCTTCGTATTACGGTATTTCTATGTGATAAGATGTCATATAATTCTAAAGTAAACTATTTGTTGTTATGTACTTTTTTTTAAGATTTATGTTATTGTTTTTGAGAGAAGTTGAGAGTGAGCGAGAGTGAGAGAGAAAGAGAGAGAAGGGGGAGGGTCCAGAGCAGTCTCCATAGTTGTACATCATTAACTGTGACATAGTTTCTTCCACACAGGTGGATGTGAGGCTGCATGGGGTGGGAACCAAACTGGGGGCCTCCTGCATGGGAGATGAGCCTTCAACACCACAGTTCAGCATATGGATTTGTGTTGGGCCAGGGCTGGGATTCAGTCCCCAGATCTAGCAGTTGCAAGGCAGGTGCTCAACCTGTTAAGCTATCCCAGCATCCCTTGTTATGTGCATTTTCTAGTTATTATACAGTAGTTGTTTATTTAGTAATAAAATGAGGAAAAACTCATAGATACTGTGCTTTGTTAAGTAATATGAGTTTCAAAACATATGTGTAAATTTTTTTTATAGATTACCCCCACACCCTAAAATACCAGGGAGAAGGAGAGAGCCTTCCTTTTTTTTTTTTTTTTTTTTAAGATCTATATTATTGTTTTTGACAGAGAAAGATAGAGACAGAGAGAGAAGGGGGAGGGCCCAGAGCAGTCTCCATTGTTGCATGTCATTAGTTTTTTGACATAGTTTAATTCCATACAGGTGGGCACAGAGCTGCGCAGGGCAGGAACCTGGCCTGTGGCTTCCTGCATGGGAGGCACAGCCCGTGAGCCAGGGGCCAAACCAGGGGCCTCCTATGTGGAAGCTCTCCCTGGCAGGAACTGAACTGGGCCCCTCACCCCACATGGGAAGCACACCACAGTCCAGCATATGGGTCTGCACAAGCTGGGGCCAGGACTTGATCCTTGGGTCTACAAAGTGAGCGCTCAACTGGTTGAGCCATCCTGGCATCCCTGAGACTTCCGTTTTATATACCCTTCTCTATACTGTTAGATCTTTCTAAAAAACATGTATATGAATTCAATTTGTAATCTAAAAAAATGAAATTCAGTCCTCAAGCAGAAGCTACCTGTTTTCCTAACTGTCTTGTATATCAACCACAGCCTTATACTTAAAATGAAAAAAATTTGGAGTTTAAGATGGAAGCAAAGATAGAATGTTCACAGCTGACTGTGAGAGTGGAAAGATGTACATGTACTAGAGTTCAGTGTATTTGGCAGAACATTGGTGGTCAGCTCCACTAATACTCTGTTCTCGAGGTTCTTAGAACAGAATTGAGCCAGCCTCTAGCTCCGGACTTTGCAGGGCTTAGCTCAGTTGTGGTCCCCATTATTTGTTTTCTATGAGATTTCCCTTGTTGCCCTTAGTATACCTTTATGAAAATTCCTGTTTTCCTTAAGGCAATTGAATGTGTTTGTTTCTTGCAAGTACAGAAGCCTAAACAAAACAATATTCATTGTAGAAAATTTAGAAAAATATGGAAAATATAAAGAATTCAAGTCTGCCTTAATCCCACATTCCATAGCTATTAACTCTGATTATTTCCTTTCATTATATTTTCCTGAATGTTTATTTCTTAAATTGTCATCTTACAACTGTATTAATATTTGAATGCCTTTTTATTCAATGTACGGAACTCTGTGATCTTATTTCTAGTTCAGATGAAAATTAAATCTAAGTGAAATGAGACTAATTAGAGAAACTCTTTAGTAGATATGTGGTTTTAAAACCTGAATTTTGGAGAGATTTAGATTCATTATGAAAAGCAGCAGCAAAGGACATGCTTCTAAGCTAATGAAAAAATCAGTGCTGTTTACAGTTTTTACAATTTTTTCTGTGCTGCTCATATGTTACGTATCTTGTATAAGTTAGAATTAAGAGTTTTGTTGTGGGAGACGCAGTTTCCTGTTGGCTAGGGGAAGGCCTTCTGTCTCCTTGATAAATTCACTTTAGGTTTGTTTAAGGTGAATCTCAAATCTCTATTGGATTCGAAGATGCTGAGCTACACTGAAAGTTCATTGCGTTATTAAATGTCATCTTATTCATGCGTAATGAGAACTAAATAGCTGACTAGTGGGCTGGGTAACTTCATCCAGTCTCTCCCTATAGGGAAGCAAGTTTCTCAGGAGCTTGCTTGATGAAGGTAGCATCAGAACAGTGGGAAAGATAATTCTAATGTTTAAAGCTGTGGTGTTTGGATGACTTGGTGCCCTGTCATCTTCATTGGATTGTTCCTGAATGGTCAGTGCCAGAATTCCTGAAATGCACCTCTGCTGCCATTTGGGTATATTGATAGATACTTTAGTTGTGTCCCCACTCTTACTTCCTATTTTTTGGTTAAATGACAATGTAGGAAATACATTGTTGAGTTAGATCACAGTCCATCCACCTCCTTGGACACTGCAAATTTAAGAGATCTTTCACCAGAGGTCCTCCTTAAGGTTGGAAGAACATTGTGAAAGTTGAAAGATTTTCTTTTAAAACAGGGTGGAGGGATGTTTACCATTTGTTGGCTACCTCCTTTCACAACCATTAGCAGCAGACGTTCTCAGTGACAGTTAAAATGATTATGTTTTGCTTATATTATTGACTACTGCCTTATCCTCCGGGATCAGGAGGTCTGTGAACATTCTATTGGTCAAAAGGAAAGAGTGCTGAGATTGGTTTAATACATATTCACCATGGGAGCAACCACCTGTAATGCTAAATATTTACTATTCCTGGACTGGATTATCCCCGAAGGGTTTGATTTCATTACATATGAGATATATTTTAAAATTTAATTTCCTTTAACATGACAGAAGAAATTAATTTTTAGATTTTCTATACATTATAATGCAACTTGTGGGGAAAAGAGACAGTTGCTGTTTTAGTCACAGAATTTGCTAAAAATCTATCAAACAAAGATAAGAATCTATCAAAAAATCTACCAAATATTCTATCAAAGATCTAAATCTAAGAGATATATTGCAAACTTTGGTGCCTTTCTTTTTGTTGGCATTTTCCAGATCTCTCTCTCTTTTTTTTTTTTTTCTGGTTTAAATGAATGGAGTAAAACTGGGTCAAAATTTGCTATATACTTGGGAATGCTTACTATGTATAGAATGAGTTTAACTTATAATAAGTTCCCATTCTTTAAGGCAATTGTAGGTATGCCTTGATTTTAGACAGTGAAGTATGCATACTCCCCAGAGAAACCATGAAGCATGCCTTTTAGCTGGTTATTGTTAGCTCTACTAATTTATTCACTACAGATTTCCGTGAAAAGTAAAGCTTTGTACTATAGTATAAAACACTCAGTTTCAGACAGAATTTCAGTTCAATATTTGTTAGGAAATAAACCATACACATTAAAAATTTAAAAAATTTAAATCCAAACAACATTAACCTTTGACATACAAATATGTCTTGGATATGTCATTAAAAAAAAATTAAGATTTATTTTATTGTTTGAGAGAAAGAGGGAGAGGAGTTGGGAGAGAGAAAGATAAAGGGGGAGGGCCCAGAGCAGTCTCTGTACTTGTACATCATAGGTTGTGACATGATTTGATTCCACATGGGTGGATGTGGGCCATTTAGGGTGGGAACCAAACAAGGGACCTCCTTCATGGTTTCCAGTAACAAGTGATGAAATGAAAGCATACCTTTTGTTATATCATAATGTCACAAGTAAAATTAAAATATGTATTTGTCAAAAAGAGCAATATTAGAGACACCGATATTTTAAAAAACTGTGCCTTGCAAATGTTTCTTGGCTTTATCATATTTTCTTTACTTTGTGGATAATGAAACTGTATATAAAGAAGACAGAACATGAAAAGTGTAATGCATAGTTGACTATTTGAATAATAAGTTTGAACAATTACACACTCAGGATGATGATGTCTCCCTAGAGGAGTCATTGATGAAGTTCATAGGATGGCTAGAATACACGCGGTTTGTAGCTACCAAATGTGCCTGATTTAGAATCAGAGTTTGTAAGTTATGTTAATCCAATATTGGATATTGCACCTGCAAGTGTTAAGTTGAAAAATAAATATGTTTTGCTCATATAGGATTTCATTTAATTTACATATTGGGATTAAAAGGACTATCATATATTTGGTTTCTGCCCTCTTAAAGATACTTCTCTTTGAAGAGCACAATTTAATCTGTGAGTATATGTGTTAAAGATATTTCTGTGTATGATTTTCTGTCAAACTTTGAATATCAGTTAGCCTGAGAAGCAACACAAAGCATAATATTTGTAGTGTTATTTTACACTTATATGACCACCTTTTATCTGAAGTAGTCAGGTTTAGAAAGAATCCTTTATTTCAGTATTTGTTAATTTCAGTTTGTTCATTTACTCAACAGGTACTTAAGTGCCTACTCTATGCAGACAAGTAGCTAGGTTGTGAGGATACAGTATACTCCCTGCTCTTGAGGAGTTTGTAGATAGGCAAATGGGAGGAGACAGTATTATAATGCTAACACATTTAAAGATAAAACTACAGCTTTATAGTAAGTAGTGTGAAGGAGAGGTATATGAGAATATATCATAGGAAAGGCCTGACTTGGCTAGGGAAATCAGAGAAAGTTTCCCTGAGAAAGTTGAGCTGAGATCTGAAAAAGTGAGTTATTATTAAGTAGCGTAGAAGAAGGGAGTGCTGTTCCCAGGTACCTTGTGAGGGAACTTGGTATTTTTGAGGAACTTCACTGAAAAGATATTAGAGGGCTGGAGAGTATTCAACTTCAAGATTATACTTCATATACTGCTGGTGGAATGTAAATTGGTACAACCACTATGGAAGGCAGTATGGAGATTCCTCAAAAAATTAGGAATGGAATTGCCATATTACCCAGTAATCTCTCTTCTGGGTATCTACCCCATCCCCCCATTTTTATTATTTTTTTTATTATTTTTTGACAGAGGGAGAGAGAGACAGACAGAGACAGAGAGAAGGGGGAAGGCCCCAGAGCGGTCCCCATAGTTGACAGCATTAGTTTTCCATATAGTTTCACTCCACAGGTGGGCACGGGGCTGCACAGGGCAGGAACTGGGCCAGGAGCCTCCTGCACACCCCAGTTCAACATATGGGTCAGCATGGACCAGGGCCGGGATTCGATCCTCGGGTTCCGGGGCTGCAAAGTGAGCGCTTAACCCGCTGAACCACCCCAAATTTTGAAAGCCTTAATTTGCAAAGATGTATGTATCCCAGTGTTCATTGCAGTACAATTCATGGCCAAGTCGTGGAGACAACCAAAGTGTCCTTTGATAGATGACTGGATAAAGAAGATGTGGTACATTTACACAATGGAATACTACTCAGCGATAAGAAAAAATGAAATACAGTCATTTGTGACAACATGGATGGACCTTGAAACCACCTTATTAAGCGAAATAAGTCAGAATGAAAGAATCAAGAAACATAGGACCTCACTTATAGGTAGAATATAAAACGAAGTGACAAAGAAACAAAAACTCATGGACACAATCAGTAGTTTAGTGGTTACCTGAGGATAAGTGGGGGAGGTGGGTGGGAGTGTGAGGGGTGGGATGGGGGACTAGGGATGGTGGCAACAGATATATGGTGATGGAAAGAGAACTGACTGGGTGGTGAGCACATAATGCAATGTACAGACAATGTAATGTAGAATTGTACACCTGGAAGCAATGTAATTGATATCAGTCAATGTCACCCCAATAAATTTAACAGTAGTAAGGAAAAAATACATGTTAGTGAACAATAGGGGCCAGATTCTGAAGAATCTTAAAGGTCATGTTAAGGACTTTTATCTTTAGAGCAATTGGAAGTTATTAAAAGATTGTAAGTACAGTAAGTTTATATTTTAAAGGTTAATTTATTTAATTTTGATAGTTGTAAAGTGTTTCCCAAAATTCACGCAAGAAGTAATTTTGATAGAAAACACAGGTTTATAATTAACAGTTATAGACTTTCATTGCTCAGCAATGAAAACGTGTTCTTTCGTGTAGTGCTCCATTTTTAATAACCCTGAACTGTCAGCTGTCATGTTGTCTTCTTTTTTCATTGGCAACACTTTACTGCACAAATGACGCAAAATGCAAATCTTGCGTGAATTTTGGGACACGCTTTATAATAATTCTTTAGCAGTTATGCTGCCTAAAACAACTCAACATCTTGGTGGTAGTATGGTAGTAGTAGCAGTAACACTTCTTAACTGCCATTTATTTACTTATCACTTACTCTGCCAATACCCAAAGTGTACATATATTAACTCTAATTTTTATAATTAATGAGGTAGTTGATGTTAGCTTCCTTAATAGATAAGGAAACTGAAGCTCGGAAGGATTAAGTATTTTGACCAAGGTCCTTAGCAAATAAGTGATTAAGCTGGGAGCTCACTCCAGGCTTCTCTGATGCCAAAGCCCTGATAGCTAATAAGAATTCAAGGGGAAGCCGGATGGCTCAGTGGGTTAAGCGCTCACTTTGCAGCGCCGGGGACTGAGGATCGAATCCTGGCCCGGCCTGTGCGGACCCATGTGCTGAACTGGGGAGTTCCCCCAGTTCAGTTCTCTCTGTCTGTGTATCTCTCTCTCTCTCTCTCTCTCTCTCTCTCTCTCTCTCTCTCTCTCTCTCTCTCTGTCAAAAATAAATAAATAAATAAATAAATAAATAAATAAAACACTTAAAAAAAAAAAAGAATTCAAAAACTTGTCCATGGTACATTTTCTGGCTGAGTTGTACATTCAGACAATTCTTAAAGATGCTTTTAGTACTGATAAATCAGTGCTTCTCTGACTTTGATTGAATAGAAGAAAAGCTTCTCTTAGTTGCCAGCAGAGGGAGCCAGAAAGATTATTCTAGTAAGCTTTGGAATTCTCCCAAGTTAGGAATATTATTCATTCGTAAGTGATGCTACTGAAATTATATTAAGAATAAATGTTTAAATGAAGTATACTATGCTCTCATTTTGATTTAAGAGTAACTGTGTATGTAGGTATTATAAATGTAAATTTATTGTTATCTCTTAATGGTGGTTCTAAGTGTCTTTTCTTTTTTTTTGGAATACATATTAATGTTGTCTAATTTTTCTACCATGCATATGCATTATATAATAAAAATAACTCTTATTTGTAGTTTACATGAGCAGTGAAAGGGTAAATGGTTTATAAAATGTTTAAAATGTTCTTTTAGTCTAAAATGTATCATACATCATTTTAATGTGTTAAGTTGCTTGGGAAATCTTTTTCATATTAACAAGGTTAATTTAGGCCATCACTTATCTGAATCTTCAAAATTCGGAATTATTATACTAAGTCAAGATTTAAGAAAATTAAGTAGAAATTAAAGATGTATTTTTTTCAGATTTTTAATTGTCACACTAATACGAACATTTTAGAGTTTAAAAGAAAAATTCATTATGAATAATATTATATATTTAATAGGATTCAGATTTAAAACTGAGTTCATAGTAGTAATAGCTTTTTTTGTATCCATTTCATAGAATTGATTAATATAAAATTATCACTTTTATGAAATAATTATTACATAATCTTTTTTTGGGGGGGTTGTACCTCAGTTTTTTTTAATTTTTTTATTGTTAAATTTAATGGGGTGACATTGGTTGGTAACAATTAGATAGTTTCCGGATGTACAAGTCCACATCATATCACCCATGCATCGCATTATGTGCCCACCACCCAGAATCAGCTCCCCCTCCACCACCACATATCCGGTGCCCACTCCCACCTCCCCCCACAACTCTCCCTCCTCCCTCCTTCCCCCTCTCCAGGTAACCACCAAACTATTGAGTGTGTCCATAATGCTGGGGCCCTCTCCCACCTCCCCTCCCTCTCTCCCTCCCC
>PVKE010001257.1:0-49117 GCA_004027555.1 Craseonycteris thonglongyai
GTGGGTCCTGCCTGGGCCGGAGCCGGGATTCGATCCTCGGTCCTCATGGCCTCAAAGCGAGCGCTCAACCCGCTGAGCCGTCCCGGCTTTCCCCGTAACTCTTAATTCTTGATTGTATTTTATAATAAGTAATTGATTTTGAGTACTCACGATGTTCTGAGCACTATCGTGTAGACTACAGGTGTTATTTATTTCTCACAGTAAGACTTCCAAATAACTTATATTTTCCCTGTATTTCAGATAAGGTAGGTGAGGTACAGTGAGGTTATGTAAATTCTCCCTATTATCACAAAGTGATGGGATTTGAACCCAGATATATTTGACTCCAAAGTTGGTACACTGTGCCATATCAGTCATTTTTTTTTTTTAAGATATATTTTATTGACTTTTGACAGAGAGAAACAGAGACAGAGAGAGACAGAGAGAAGGGAAAGGGCCCAGAGCAGTCTTCATAGTTGACATTAGTTTTTCCATATAGTTTTACTCCACAGGAGGGCACAGGGCTGCGCAGGGCAGGAACTGGGCCAGGAGCCTCCCATATAGGTCCCGGCAAGAACTGAACTGGGGGCACACCCCAGTTCGGCATGTGGGTCCGCATGGGCCGGGGCCAGGATTCGATCCTTGGTCCTCAGGGCTTCAAAGCAAGCGCTTTACCCGCTAAGCCATCCCAGCTTTCCCCATATCAGTCATTTTTAAATTCTAGCATACATGGATATCTCCTGGGGGTGGTCATTAAAAGTGGGGATTTGGGGGCTTTATTCCCAGAAAGTCTGGTACAATAGATGATATCAAGTAGAACCCAGGAATCCGCAGGTGATTCTGATATAAATGGTCCACATACCGCACTTCTAGAAGTGAACCAAGTGGTATGGACCAAAGTGCTCCTTCTCTAGTTTAAGATCAACTAAGAGGTATCGATTGTTTCTTAGTCGTTTTTTTTTCCTTCACCTCCAGATAAAAGTACTAATGCTCTATTACTGACTCTGATATTTTTTGAATATTTAATACATTTCTCCCTTGCTCATAGCACTTTCATACAATATTTAGTTGTTATAGAATTCATGGAAAAAAAGTACAGCAAAAGGCTCATTAAAGAAAAAGGGAAAATGCATAAATGTAGGGAGCAATCATACAGTCATTCTAGTGCAACTTCTAGTCTTTTGTATGTTGTTTATTTCCGTAGTTGTAGCTGTGCTGTGCATTCATAACTTTGTGCCCTATGTGCCAGGTACTGTGTTAATTGCATTGCATATATTATTTAATTCTCACAACAGTCTTAGAAGGTAGGTACTAATTGTTTAGCCCCAGTTACTGAAGAGGAAACTTGAGCCTAGAAAGGTTAAATAATTTGCTTTTCATGTTGTAAACAGTGATGATTTATAAGCTATGTCAGACCTTTTTCTCTGCTACTTTCTGAGTTTTTGCTACTGTTGAGAGAACTACAACTGCCTACTAACCATGCTCTTATTGGTTGTTACCCCTTTTTTGTTGTTACAAAGTTGCAGTGAATATTATTACTTTTTGTTTTTAATTCAGATGTAGAATAATAGATGAGTCACTTTTTTTCCTCTTGTCTGTTAATAATGTCTTATTTCTATTTACTTCCCCGTTTCTTCTTCTGGAGAAGTATCCCTTGGCCCTTGTATTAGTCGGCTTGGTCTGCTATAACAAAATATCATAGACTCGGTGGCTTAAACAACAACAGTTTATTTCTGAGAGTTCTGGAGGCTGGGAAGTCAGAGATCAAGGTGCTGGTCAATTGTTTTCCTGGTCAGGGCTCTGCCTGAGCAGAGGGTCACCTTTTTGTGTCCTCACACAGTAGAAAGAGCGAGCATGCTGTCTGGTATCTCTTAGGACACTAATTCTGTCAGATCAGGCCCCTACTGTTATGACCTTATTTAACTTGAGTTACTTCCTTATTCCAAATGGTTACATTGGGGGTTAGGGATTCAACATAATGAATTGGGGGAGTGGGGGGGGCACACACAAATGTTCAGTCTTTTTTTAAATTTATTTATTTATTTATTTTTATTTTTGACAGAGAAAGAGAGCTTCAGAGACAGAGAGAGAACTGAACTGGGGGAGCTCCCAGTTCAGCATATGGTTCCGCACGGGCCGGGGCCGGGACTCGATCCCCGGTCCCCGGCGCTGCAAAGTGAGCGCTCAACCCACTGAGCCATCCCGGCTTCCCCAAATGTTCAGTCTTAATAGCCTGTAACTCCTCTTTTGGTTATTGGTAAGAACTTTCCAATGAATAGATGTTCCCAGTGAAAATTTAGTTGACTTTAAGCTTTTTTTTAAGATTTATTTATTGTTTTTGACAGAGAGAGAGAGAAAGATACAGAGTCAGAGACAGGGAGTAGGGGGAGGGCCCAGAACAGTCTCCATAGTTGCACATCATTGGTTTTTCCACATAGTTTCATTCCACAGGTGGGCAGGGCTGCATGGGACAGGAACTGGGCTGGGGTCTTGCCCCAGTGAGAACTGAACTGGGGGCACTCCCCAGTTCAGCATATGGGTCCACACTGGCTGGGGCCAGGATTCAATCCTGGGTCCCCAGGGCTGCAAAGTGAGCGCCTAACCCACTGAGCCATCCCGGCTTCCCCAACTTTAAGCTTTTTAAGCATTTCTTGAATTTATTACTTTAACTACAAATTTAGATAGTCATGAAGAAAGATTGCATTATGGAGTACATGACCTTCTATCATTCAGGTGGGTCTACCAGTACCAGTTTCTTCTTCTCTTCCAAGAAATGAGCAACTTCTTGCTTGCCCCACTTAAAAGAGTTCCATCCATATCCTTGAAATATCCTTCTATGAGAGGGGACCCTCACCCTGCCAAAATAAAACAGAATTTATTTATAAAAAATTTGTGTTTACTCTTACATGTTTAAACTTCAGTCACCTTCAAAGTATTCTTTGCTTGATGTAATACTGCTATTGGGGTGCTTTTTCCACTGCTCAAAACAGTTTTTGAACTTGTTGATTTTGCTGCCTTTTGGAGCTTCTGCCATTTTTTGTTTTGCTTTTTGTACATCGGCAAAACATTTCCCTTTGAGGACTTTTTTTCTTTGGGGAAACAAAGCTGCTCAAAGTGAGACAGGTAACTATGGAGGGTGGGGTACAGGGGTCATGCCTTTTTTTGTTTAAAAACTGCTAAACACTCAGTGTGATGTGGGCAAGTGCATTATCATACCACACACTGTTCATGTAAATCACCCATCATGAAATGGGCAAACACTTTGAAAGAGTCTCCAAAAAAATTCCCTGAAGCTGAACCCAGCCTCTCACAACACCAGCTGGTATACAGACGCAGGTGGGTTCCTAGAGCACTCACCTAGCAGGGGAAGCGTGTACCACAAGGGGCCCGCCCTCCAGTAGATAATTCTGTTTTTTGGGGGGGTCCACTCTCATACATTGGTTTGGCTTCATCATCTTCCCAAATTCTCATTCTCAAACTTTCACATCTAGGAATGTCATTTTTAGTAGTGTGTCTCTTGGGCTCTTATTGTTACTGCCTTAAACTAGGCCCTCATCTTATGTCTTGAAAACATTTGTAACCTACAAACATCTCTGCTTTCTGCATTTTCTTTGACGGTATATCTTTTTCAGTATTAGACTGATCTTTCTAAAACTTTTCAGTGGCAGTTAGCTAAAAGCCAAGCCTCTTGAATTTTAGATCTTCTAATTACTGAACTATTGTATGTGTTCAATATCATCTTATAATGCTCACCATTATCTAGTTAGTGTCTTTATATTCCTTTACGTAAATTAAGCTCATTTTAATTTTTGCTTCTCTGTTGGTTTTCTTGTCTGCAATCTCATTGTCTTGTTTAGTTCAGTTCCTTTGTTTAGAGGTCCAGTTTATTTTCTGTCTTCACAAAGCCATTGCCATTGCACCAGGTCTGTTTTACACCTTCTAATATATTTGCCTAGTTGTACATATCTTCTTAACTATACTTGATGTAATTGAGGATAGGATGTCTTGTACCCTTTGTACTTCTTATTTTAATGGTTCCAACCAAATCTAGGTTGGAACCATAGTAAGAGCCTAAAATATATTTGAGAGGTCTGAATCCTGACACAGAAATAAAAATGTAGTCAGGTGATATATGTAAAGGTAAAGCATCATGTTCATAGCTAGTGCTTATATCAATTTTGTAATGGGTAAATGATTAAATTTTGTGAACTAAAATTTGAGAACTATGATGTATTCTAAATAAAATGGTACCAAATTGCATACATACCAGTAGATAAATGTTAATTCAATACCTGCACTGTCTTCTAATTCTTTTGATAATACTCTTTTCTCTGATAACTGCTCTGTTTTCAGTTTCCAAGAATCAGACTAATTTCTCAATTCCTCCTTTCTCAATTCCTCCTTTCTCAATTCCTCCTTGACATACAACAGTTTATTTCCTTTCAAAGGAGAGGTGACATTACCTGCCTTTGATTATCTCTACCATATAACCACACAGCATTTCGTTCCTCTCATTAAATCACCATACACAGCTATGTCAAATTAAACTTTTGATTTTATATTTCAATGATCTTAAGTTTATTCAGTCCTATGTTGTATTCAGCTATTACCTTGGCTTCTTTAGTTCATAGCCAAAGGTGTCCAATCTCTTGGTGTCCCTGGGCCACATTGGAAGAAGAATTGTCTTGGGACACACATAAAATACACTAACAGTAGCTGATGAGCTAAAAAAATAATAATAATCTCATAATGTTTTAAGAAAATTTACAAATTTGTGTTGGGGCCACATTCAGAGCCATCCTGGGCCGCATGCGGGCTGAGAGTTTGACAAGTTTGTCATAGACTCTTACAGACAGTGTGTGTTCACCTCCATTTAACCCCATTCCAGGAGTTAATTATGATTTTAATGATGTTGTGTTTGATTAGACCCTCACCAGGTCCTAGAAAACGCCAGTCTTCTCAAAGCAGTGACCCTAAACCACATAGTAACCGTCCAAGTACATCTGTCAGAGTTCACCGTCCATCTGCACACAATCTTCACAATGACAGAGGGAAATCTGTCCGTTGTCGGGAAAAGAAAGAACAGAATAAAGGAAGAGAGGAAAAGGTAAATATTACTGATTTTCATGAATGAAAAAGTTATCTATTAACTTTAAAAGTGAAGACTGTACAGACTTTAATAATTTTTAGTCATTAAAATTGCCAGACTATAATAAAACCTTAGTCATACTTCACCTGGGCAAGGATTTCCCCCCCCCTCAGTATTCAACAAATATTGATAGTTTTGGATGGTTTTTGTAACTTTATATCTTGATATCATTTCAGACTTACAAACAAGTTGCAGGAATGGTATAAAGAACTTCCATATACAAGTATTCTTTACCCAATTTTACTAATTTTTAAAATTTTGCCCTTTTTGCTTAATCATTTACTCTATGCCTTTTTTTTTCCCTGAAGTACTTAGAGTAAGTTGTAGATAACAAACCCTTTTACCCTTAAATATTTTAAAGTGTATTTTCTAAGAACTACTAGGACATTCTTTTACTTAAACACAAATTGGTTATCAAATACCATAAATTTTGCATTGACAGTACTGTTATAAAATCTACAGAACTTAATAAAATTTAGCAAATCAGGTAATGTCATTTATAGCTTTATTCCCCATGTGTCAGGATTCAATGTAGAATCATGTGTTGCACTTAGTTCTCATGTTTCTTTAGTCATTTTAATGTGAACATTTCCTCAGCCTTTGTCTTCTTTTACTTGGCATCTTTGAAGAGTATAAGCTGGTTATTTTGTGGAATGTTTCTCAATTTGGGTTTGTCTAAGGTTTCCTCATGATTAGATCAAGGTTATGCATATTTGTCAGAAATACCATTGAAGTAAAAAATTTTTTTTAATGTTTTATTTATTTATTTATTTATTATTTATTTATTTTTGACAGAGAGAGATAGATAGATACAGAGACAGAGAGAACTGAACTGGGGGAGCTCCCCAGTTCAGCATATGGGTCCACACGGGCCGGGACCGGGATTTGATCCCCAGTCCCCGGCGCTGCAAAGTGAGCGCTTAACCCACTGAGCCATCCCGGCTTCCCCATGAAGTGAAATTTTAATGTCTATTTGTTAGGTAAGGAGGCCCAGGATGTTTATTTGTTCTATCACTCACGATAAATCGGATCACTTGGTTAGGGTACTGTCTGCCAGTTCCCTCCATTATGAAGTTATCCCTTTATAATATTTTGTGGGACGGTACTTTGAGACTATGAAAATCCTGTTTCTCCTCAAAATTTCATCTGTTTGTTTTAGCATCCAGTGATTCTTGGCCTGAATCAGTTATTTCTATGAGGATTGAAAAATCATGATTTTTTTTTTTTAATTTATTGCTTGAGAGAAGGTGAGAGAGAGCAAAATCATGGTTTTTTAATGCCATTATTTTTCTTACATTAACTATTTGGCACTTCACTGTGAGGAAAAGCTTTGACTTCTTTTCCATTATTTAATTATATCAGTATGGACTCATGGATTTTTTTTTTAATTTTTCTTTTAAAGATTTATTTTTATTGTTTTGACAGAGAGATACAGAAACAGAGACAGAGAGAAGGGGGAGGGTCAGAACAGTCTCCATAGTTGCACATCATTGGTTTCTCCACATAGTTTCATTACACAGGTGGGCGTGGGGATGCACAGGGCTGGAACTGGGCCGGGGTCTCACCCCGGTGAGAACCGAACTGGGGGCACTCCCCAGTTCAGCATATGGGTCTGCACGGGCCGGCGCCAGGACTTGATCCACGGTCCCCAGGGCTGCAAAGTGAGTGCTTAACCCACTGAGCCATCCTGGCTTCCCTAGGACTCATGGTTTTTTATTTCATTCAGTGAATTATAATCTGTTACTGTATTATTTGATGTTTAAACTGTGTAAGATTTGAGGAATGGGAAATCCTTGAAGCCAGATCCTATGCCTTTTTAATATGTACTCATTGTTCTCTGAGCACTCCCTCATTCTTTCTTTTTTCTTTTTAAAGATTATTTGGGAGAAGGTGAGAGAGAGAGAGAAAGAGAAGAGGGTAGGGCCCAGACCAGTCTCCATAGTTGTACATCATTAGTTGTGACATGTTTTATTCCACACAGGTGGATGTGGGGCTGTACGGTGTGGGAACCAAACTGGGGGCCTCCTGCATGGGAGGCGAGAACCTTCACCACCATACTGGCAGTTACCCATTGCACTTCAGTTCAGCATATGGGTTTGCCCAGGCCAGGGCTGGGAATTGAACCTAAACCTCGTGGTTGTAAGGCAAGAGTTCAACCTGTTGAGCTATCCTAGCATCCCACTTCCTCGTTTTCTGACACAATAGGATGTTCCAGGCTCATCTTTTATTTCCCCCATGGTTTCTATTAGTAAGGAATGAGATTTAGAAACCAAGATTTTCATGCCAATGAAATTTTTTGTTTGATAGCTTGTACTCTCTTGTAATAAGAAGCATGTGGGAATCTAAGAGCTTAGTTTTGTCCCTTTTACTTCTACCTCTTCTCCCTCCCCTGCATGAGGCACATATCCCGTGGCTGTGAGGTAGTAAAGTATAGGGTCACTTGCTTGGCTAATTGTGCCACAGGACCCCTCCACACCCCTGGGCAAAGTAAAGACCGTGTTGCAAAATGTAAAGGCTCCAGGGCTGGCCGTCCATTTCTTTTCAAAACCTCACATCAGCTCTTACTTCATTCTTCTCCTTGATTTGCAGTCTAACTATACTTTTACATGAGAACATGCAGTAACCAACAAAGCCAATCTTTAATCACAGCCTTCCTTAGAAGATACAGATATTCATTTAGTTCTTGATTTTGTGCCATCTGCCTCCTTTCTCTGACCCATTACTGGAAGTCAGTTGCCCTTGAACATCTGGCCAATTCTCTTAAGTCCTTCTTGCCATACGGTTCTGTAGTCCTGTACCTCATGCATTTTGAGCAGCAGCAGTCTTGTTTTAGTTCTGAAACAAGGGAAGATGTGGGGAACATGGCTAATGAGTTTGGCCTAAGGGAGTATTATCAGTACTAAAATTGCCCTGGCCTAGCATCAGAGGTTGTGTTACGAGCCTTCTAACCCTCTGTGGTCTGCGAGCTCAGCTCAGTGTCCTACGAGTATACCGTTTTCATTTCATATCTGTACTTTTATACCCTGAGAAATGATGTATAGGACCTGAAGTACTGTAATCAACAAATCAGTTGTCCAAGAGAAATTAATAATCTCTTGTTAAAGGCAGGAAAATTTAAACTTCAGAAATATGGCATGGTGATTATGAATATGGGCTTTGGATTCAGGTGACCCATGTTTAAGCATCAACTCTGCTCTTTCTATGTGGTCTTATGTTCTTAACTCTTTGCTTGTCACTAGATCCCAAAAGTTTTCTCTGTTTTTTTCTGAAAGTTTATATTTTACATTGAAGTCCATGGTTTATTCTGAGTTAATTTTTATGGAAGATGTGAAACTTAGGTCAAGGTTCATTTTTTGCCTATAGAGTTATATGTCCAATTGCCTCAGATTTATTGAAAAGGTTATTATTTCTCCATTGAATTGCTTTTGTACCTTTGTCAAAAATCAGTTGGGCATATTTGTGTGGTTCTCTATTGTTTCATTGATGTATGGTATGTGTCTGTCTCTACCTGGATCACACACAGTTGGTTATCATCGCTATATAATAAGTCTTAAAATTGGGTAGAAGGATTCATTCCATTTTATTTTTCCTTTTCAAAATTGTTTTAGGTATTCTCGTTAGAGTCAGCTTTTCTATATCTACAAAGAATCTTGTTTGAGATTTTGATAAGAATAACATTAAACTTTTATATCAGTTTGGGAAAAAATGACATCTTTATTGTGTTGAGTGTCCTAATCCATGAGTGTGTTAATCTCCATTTATGTAGATTTTTGAATCTTTTGTCAGCATTGTGTAGTTTTCATAATACAAGTCTTACATATGTTTTGTGAGATTTTGTACCTAAGTATTTTATTTTTTTAAGTGATTGTAAGTGGAATTGTATTTTTTGTGTGTGTCCACATATTCATTGCTAGTATACAGAAATACATTTAACTATAAAAAAATTATTTTTTAATTGTGTTAAACTATAACGTAACATAAAACTTACCATTCAAATTATTTTAAGTGTGTGGTTCAGTGCAATTAAGAACATTCACAGTGTTTTGGAACCATCAGTATGGTCCATCCACAGATCATTATTAATTTTGCCAAATTGAAACTCTGTACCCATTCAACAATTACTCCCTGTAAAGGACAACTTTGTTTTCTGTCTATTCACTACTCACAGAACACTTCTGTACTCCAGATGTGTAGGGGTTTTTCGCACACCAAGCCATTCTCTGACACTTACTGAGTGTCCTACAGTTTAACTTGATTCTGACACTTTACCTACCTGGACTTAGCATCAGACCCCACAGATTAAGGGCTCAGTCTCATAAGACTTCCTCCACATCTGATGCCAATTGCATGTTCAATTGTCGCCTGTGCTTCTCACCAACTGGCATAAACCAGAGAAGACCGTGACTCTCTCCTTGCACCCAGTAACTTGCTAGAGCAGCTCACAGAACTCAGGAAAACAGTTTACTTACTAGATGACTGGTTTATTACAAAGGATACAGCTCAGGAACAGCCAGATCAAAGAGGTGCATAGGGCGAGTTATGTGGGGAGGGGTGCAGAGTTTCTAGGCCTTATTCAGATGTTTGTTTTAATTAACTCTTTTGAGATAGTGAATTTGGATTTGTGTTTATAATTTTTGCCAGCTTTTAAAATAACTGGTTTGAAACACAGGGACTGACTTTCTAGTTAATTGGCCCATCATCAAAGTAGTCTCCATTCTTTTTAACCCCTCTCTGCTGCTTTCTTTCACCTCCTAGTACCAGTTAGTATTTTCACTTAGAGCAAGTTCTTGTACTGATGTGTACTTGAAGGAAAGCTAATTTCATTAAATCTTATTAAAAATGTCAATATCTGAATTCTTTAACTACCCTTGGCTGACCTATTATAGAATCGTTCCTCCTTTCTGCCTAGATTAAATTTGTTTTGCTTTGTCTGCAAACATTTCCTCCGCACTGTGTTCTGTGGGAGAAAAGAAAGTGAGAACTAGAAAGTGCCTTCTCTGTCTGGGCTTACAGTGTAAGTTCCCAACAGTCAGGGACCGTGTCTTCTTTCTGTCCCCCACAGCTGCTAGCATGGAAACAATTTTTGGTAAATATCTGTGATTGAATAACAACTTCATAAATACTTAGAAAAGATAGCCTCCTACAAAACCTTCTTTGTATCTTTTATGTTAGTATTAGATACTGAATAATCTGCAAATTGTGAGACAGATACTTATTTGGTCATCTAGTATCAGGTGAACATGATAACCACTACACTATGGAAACCTAGCTGGTTATCTAGTGTTAAACTAAATATCATAAATATTGGTTAAGTCTAGGCATTACTACAGACCTTAGACAGCACCATTAACAAAGAAATCATCATGTTACAAACAAAAAAATGTTATGGAAATGGGGTAGCAATTATTTTTTACTAATATAGAACTTCATAAGTTTTCTTGGCTCATAAAATTTGTGTCTCAGTAATTTTTTTCACAGAATCTCTAAGAACAACAACAAAAAATATTCATGAATATTTTTTGAATATCCATTTATGAAGAAGTTAGATTCAGACAACTTTTGTTTATGTCTTTTTTTTTTTTAAATATTTTATTTATTTATTTATTTATTTTTGACAGAGAGAGAGAGAGAGAGATACAGAGACAGAGAGAGAGAGAGAGGGAGAGAGAACTGGACTGGGGGAGCTCCCAGTTCAGCACATGGTTCCGCACGGGCCGGGGACGGGATTCGATCCTCAGTCCCCAGCTCTGCAAAGTGAGCGCTTAACCCACTGAGCCATCCCGGCTTCCCCTGTTTATGTCTTAACAACCCCTGTTACACTGCAGAGTTGCTCAGACCCTAGAGCCAGAGTGGACATTAAACTCTTAATTCTTCTTCCACATTGATTTTCCCCATTGTATCTTTTATCATAGCCACTGCCAAAAACCCAGCTGCACAAAAATACGGTATTTTTGAAAGGAATGTAGCAGTGTTCATGTAGAAACTCTGAATTGTCTTGAGCTGGTAGTTCATCCAGTGTCCAACAGATGTTGCTATATTTTCTCAAAAATTTAAACTTATCTTTCAGAGCCCCATGCATTTGCAGTTGTGCCCTGGAACACTTAGTATACAGTTTGGGATCTGTGGCCCTAATGACTGTCATCATAGAGGACTGGAGGGGATCTCACCTAAGGACTGAAAGTCTCTTGGGGGTTGGGGAAAGGGATAGTGAAAAGGGATGTTTTAGGAGCATTGATGAGAACTGAGAGGTGGTTAAAGACTAAGCTATAGTCTTAGTTAAATAAACTATCTGTCTTTAACCTTATCTCTGCTATAACATTGAGATGTGTGTCACACATATCTGGTGTTCAGTAGTGGCCACAATTAATTTCATCATTAAATTTTTTGATTATCAGTTCATATGCATAACATTTTTCTTTAACATCTTTGCCATACTTTTTATATAAAAATAAAGATTGAGTATGAAATGCTTATATATATATACTTTGAGTCTATCTTTATTACTTGTACTGTTAGCTTTTTAAAAAATATCACGTGAGTCCAATCTTTATGTCTGACTCACAGAAACAAAATACAATTTTTTGAGTCAAAGAAAAGCTCTTGTTTTTTTTCCTGATGTAGAGTAAATCACCTGCTGCAGTTACAGAACCAGAGATGAATAAATTTGATAGTACTGGATATGATAAAGACTTAGTAGAAGCTTTGGAGAGAGATATAATTTCTCAGAATCCCAATGTTCGATGGTAAGTTATATTAGAACAAAATAATTGGCAGTGTTGATGCTTTTGTAACAGAAAATGGAACAAAGGTGGGTATGCGTACACTGAAGATCAGTCCTTGGGGATAGAACCAGAGAACATGCAATAAGAATATGACAGACACATAATGAAAATTTCACTTTGGCTCAGGCTGTATCAGTTTTTTATTTAAAACTTTTTAATTTAGTAAATAATAAAATAATTTTTTTATTAAATAAAATCTTAATACAGAATGGGACTAAGAGCACAAAAATTTCATCTCCTTTTTGGGACATCCTCTAATGTTGAAATGACTGACTCTTATGCATATGTATTGTTTTTTTATCCATAGGTTTATCCAGTAGATGCTGCTTTTATTTCCTGTTACTTAGAGCAGTAGTTCTCAACTTTATTAATATTATATCTAATCAGAGAACTGTAATTTATCACAGTGAACTATGAAAACTCCCTTGCCCACAGAATTAGTTATATTCTGTTATATAGCTTTTGTTAAAACCTTAATAAGTTTTAGGTAAGGTTTTGGGTATATTTAAAAAAAAACTTTTTTTTAAAGATTTATTCTATTGTTTTTGACAGAGATAGAGAGAGACAGAGAGAAGGGGGAGGGCCCAAAGCAGTCTCCATAGTTGCACATCATCAGTTTTATCGACATGGTTTTGTTCCACACAGGTGGGTGGGGGCCATGCAGGGCAGGAACTGGGCTGGGGGCCTCCTGCATGAGCGGCATACACCCTTGAGCCAGGGGCCAAACTGGGGGGCGAGAAACAAACTGGGGGCCTCCCACATGGGATGCACACTCCAGTTCAGCATGTGGGTTCACATGGGCCGGTGCCAGGATTTGATCCTTGGTCCCCGGGGCTGCAAAGCGAGTGCTTAACCTGCTAAGCCATCCCGGCTTCCCCTAAAAAATTTTTATTATATTTGATACCTATACAGTGAACATTAAAAATACCATGTGTACCAATAGTGGTGGTGGTGGTCGTGGTCTGGTGATTAGAGATGACTTCATAGCAGTCTCTGTGATACTCTTTAACTGTGGTTTTTACCTGTTAATAGGGTTGGGGCGAAACAGCAGTATTGCAGCCTTTTTCTGCTTTATGCCCTTTTTGTTCTTTATGTTTTCTTTTAATGGGCTCATTGTTGCTAAACCATGAAGGTTATGGAATGAGCATCGTAAGTAAGAGCAAGAATTTAAAAGGAGATGGCATAATAATACTTGAGTGGGCTTATAGGCCTGTGCTCTCATTTGCCAAGATGACAACCATCACTGACAAGGATTGAAAGTAGATTGTGATCGCTATGAGAACTGGTTGCCATGAGAGCTCGGGTGGGAGTGAGAAACCTATGGCACTCGTGCCCAAAGTGGCACGCGGAGCAATTATTTCAGCACGTGGAGCTGTGAATACCATTTAAAAAATTATTGTTTATGCTCTTATAGACATAAAAATAATCGATACCTCTATCTCACTCAATGGGTTGGCACGCGAGTCGAGCGAGTATACTCTTATTTCATAAACTTTGGCACTCAATTGCCAGAAGGTTCACCACCCTTGGTAGGGAGAGGCGCTTATGTAGCATTCTGTCAGCAATGTAAAATCCTGTGCTTTCAGTAGTTCTCAAGAATGACTATACAAGTTAAGTGTATAATCTTAAGAGGTAGCTGATAAAATTCTCTTTCAGGGATGATATTGCTGATTTGGTAGAAGCTAAAAAGTTGCTCAAGGAAGCTGTGGTGTTACCAATGTGGATGCCAGAGTTCTTTAAGGGCATTAGGAGACCATGGAAAGTAAGTTTATTACTGTCATGTTAAGTTTATTATTGTCAAAGTGAATGGCAAGAATGTTGCTATAGAAAGCCAATATGTACCTATATTAGGAAAGAGAAGGGACAAAGTAATAGAATAGATAAAGAAAATTTTAAATTAAAAAGTGTATTCAGAATTTTTTTCAGACCAAAAGTTGGTGCAAGGATCCCAGAATAAGAAATTTAGGTACAGTGTGATCTTGGAAAGTTGGACATGGAATAAATTTATAATGAGCTTGTATTTGCAAATATAAACAAGTTGCCTAATGAACAAAAAATAATCCATTATATGTGTCACGTTGCACAACTTGTATCCTGTTGGATCAAGACATACTTGATTTTGCATGCATAATTCTTTAAAATCATGGACAGATCTCAAAAGAAGCTGTCAAAAAAACTCTTGGATTTGGAAAATGTGCTAACTGTAATTATTACTTTTTAAAGTTTTTTAAATGTTAAGTAGTAAACAAGATACAAAATTACATACTTTAAGTACAACTGAGTTAAAAAAAACCAAATTTTGAGCAAAAAGGCTAGCAGGGACTACAGCCAGATGGTAATAGTACCTGTGTTAGGGTATGCTATTGTATCAGTAATATTGATTGTATCTTTTCTCATATCTGAGTTCCAAACTTTTAATAATGTTAATGTACTTTTGTAATGATCAAAGTAAACTTGTGGTAAAGTATTCTGTTTCTTTTTGTCTTTAATTTGTCTTAATATTATGTATAAGTTAGTTGAAAATTCTTCCTTAGTCATGGAATTCTTGTGAATTGGAACAATGGTGGATAAACTCTTCACTTACACTGTTATATTCCCAACAGGGAGTGTTGATGGTTGGCCCACCTGGCACGGGAAAGACCCTCCTTGCCAAAGCAGTAGCTACAGAATGCAAGACAACATTCTTCAATGTCTCTTCATCAACGCTGACTTCCAAATACAGAGGAGAGTCTGAGAAGCTTGTTCGTCTTCTGTTCGAAATGGTGAATATTTGCGACAACTCTAGTGATTCTTTACCTCTAAAAGGGTAGAAAGTGAGTTGTAACTATCTCCAGTGTGTAGAGCAGCTAAGCAGAATGACATTGTGCCCAGAGTGTCAGTCAGCCTGTGCCCTTGAAGCTAGAGTCCTTTAGTAACATGAATAAATTTTCTGTGTTTCCTTCCATCTGTTAGCTTATGGGCATGCTCACATTATGGGGTCTGCTATAGGAATTTGAAATTGTTTTTTAAATCAGTAGGCTTAGTTATAATATGGTAAATCCAATATAACAATAATGTAAAAAGATTGTAGAACTTAGATCACTTCCAATCTATTAACTATACCAAATATGAGTTTAGTTACCCAATTTTTGGATTAAGTTCTTTACTTCTCACTTGGAGTTTGTTTTTCCATTCCTGCTAATCTGAGTGTCAGCAGAAGTGCAATTCAGTGAGTGCTGGTAGAGCATTTGGATTGAATTCAGCAGCTCTTTAGACTTGACCTTAAGCTTCACTGATGACAGTCTTCCTCATTTAAGAAGTAGTTAGTGTACATATATGTATTAGGGCAATGCTTATCATGTAGGTAGTGACAAAGACTTGTATTCTTAACCGCAGTGGACAGAACCGTAGATGACCACGCTAATATTAAACCAGACCTTCTGTCCTAGGCTCAGAATAAAACAAAACAAGCAAACACAAATCCTCACGGTGTCAGGTTATCCATTTCCTTATAAAGGCTCCCATTTTCTTTCTCCTTCTGCTTTGATAATTCATAAGATAGGATGGAAGTTCTGACATGTTCTGAATGGCTTCCTTAATAGTCCATACTACCATAGGCATCTATTGGAGAACCTCTGAGATCAGTTTGAAAACTTAGTTTGCCCTTTGCTTAAGGGGGAAAAGTTATATCCCAGTGTTCCAGGGGAACCAGGCCTAAAAATGTAAGCTGACTAGGAGTGAATGACAAAGTGTGGCGTCATTAGGATGAGACGGCCTGAGTCAGGTCCCAGCCCTGTCACATTCCTAACTGGCTAACTGGGCAAATTCCTTTCCTCGTCCTTGGTTGATTTATCTGTAAGAGGCTAATAATACAGGACCTACCTCTCTAATGTTCAGTGGATGAAATGAGCTAATACATGTAACATGTCTTATAGGGGCTTATAGATATTAGCTGTTAACTTTTTAAGAATTATTTGATATTTTTTCCAATATATGGATTTATATTCAAGACAACTGACCATTTTCTTCTATAGGGAGAAGCTTCTGACAGAGTACTAATTTGCATATTTTTAATAGTGAAATTTATGAAGGCCTATCCAACAGCTTATTTTTCAGTGGCTTCACTGGTGTTGCCTAGGAAAATCTTAACCATCATTAAATCAGCCACTGCCAACCAGTGTGTGATGCTTTGAGTTACCCGCTTAAGCTGTGGCTTGATTGCAGACTAGTGTCTGCAGTTTGGAGCTTCCACCTTTCTGAATTTTGGTTAGAGCTCATATTTGAAACCAGCTTGATACTCTTCTGTTCATCATATAGACTTTCTCAAGGAGTAAAATTGCACTGCCTCTCATATCTTGGTTTTGACTTCTCTATAGATGACTGCCTCTCTTGAGTGCCTGTCACCTCCACCCCCCACCCCAGAATCTGTCGAAGTGAGCATACTTCAAGGCCTGTATTTTAAATAAGCCCACTTAAACATTATAAAAACCTGTCCAGGATTTTTTACATGACGTGACGTGGTAACAAGCATACAAAAACTTGATTTAACTATATAATTTTTTAAAAAGATTTTATTGTTTTTGAGAGGAGAGAGGATGGAGGTCCCAGAGCAGTCTCCATAGTTGTACATGATTAGTTGTGACATATTAACTATAATTTTTATTGTATTTTTAAGAACTTTCATTTTCAAGTGTCAAACAAATTTAAACAGAGTGATATATTGGGTCAGGGAATGGGGAATTTTCACAAGTTACAGTATAGATTTTTAGGCCTAGTGCGATCTGGCAATAGAGATGTCTTCAGAAATGTTTGACTTTTGTCTGTTTACCTTTTGTTCCATCAGTTAGCTTACGCCTTATTTTTGTCTTTATGGTAATCCCAGAAAAATTTGCCCTTATTTCTTCCAGTAAAATTCCAGGGATTAACGTTTTGCCTGTTTTGGGTCGTATACACATGCCTGGCCCCATCATTTTGGTTAGAGAATTAGTGATCTGAGCAGCCACTGCGTCATACCCCTGGGACTGCACTAGGGTTGGCTTCTTTTGAAGTAGTGGAGTAAGAATGAAAAAGGGATGACTTATGAATTAAAAAGAGTGCTGCTCTTATCAGAAGGGATGCTGTGCAGGCAGAATCAATTGATGTCCACTCCAAGTCGCACTGCAGTGCTTTCCCGGGTCATCCAGATTTACACGTGCCACATAGACTCTGCTTTAAATCAGACTATTACTCATACCCTCAATATTTCAGAAGAATCAGTCTAGTAATTAGCAACAAATATGTTGAAATTTAATTAGTGTCAATGTAGGTTCTGTTAATAGGTGGTTTCTAGCTAGAATTTCAATTGAGAATTTTTTTCCTGTCTTTTCCTCTGTCCATTTCTTCAAAGTACAAAATGTTTTGTAATAGTACCTAAAATCCAAGTAAGGATGCTTTATTAAAAATGAAATTATCCCTTTGGAGGGAATAATGACTTCGGATTCAAAATTTCAACTAGAAAAGTGAGATTTAAATAATTAGGATTTTTTAAAGTGAGCAGTCTAAAAAATAAATCCATACTTTGGAGACACAGAGCTTTTAACACAGTTAATTGTCTCTTAAAAGGGTACTATGTTATAATCCCCTGATCCAAAAGAATTGATAGACCCTGTACAATTTCATGTTCAAGTCTATATTGTTCACTGGCCCTTGTGGACTTTCATTTTTGGAAGAACCTTTGAATTGCTGTTCACTCAAGCTGGTTTGAGAAATCTGACATCATTTAGGTTCAAATTTCTTGTACAGTGATTATATAAATTTGGATATTTAAGAAATTATTAACAAAGTTCTTTACTTACTATAATAAATTGCTTCTTAAATTTCCTTAAGGGTGATACTGTTGAGTCAGTCTTCCAGTGCTATTTACTAGATTTTACTTGACTAAATCTGTTATGTCATAGATTAATCTTTCCTGTTCTGTGGTTTGAGGAAGAAAAGCATTTAAGGTCCAAAAATAAACTTAGGAGATATTGAGCCATTAAAAAAAAAGGAATGAAGTACATTACATGCTATAGTATAGATGAATATTGAAAGCATTATGCTAAGAGAAGCCAAACATGAAAGGCCATATAATGTATGATCCCATTTATTTGCAATGTCCTGAATAGGCAATTTATTTTCTGAGAGACAGAAAATAAGTTGATTGCCAGAGGCTTGGGGAAGGGAAATTTTGGGTTGCTTTTTCAAGGCAATGAAAATATTCTAGAATTTGAGTGGTGGTGGTTGCAAAATATTGTGAATGTACTAAATACTGAATTGTACACTTTAAAATGGTTTAAGAAATGGTAAATTTAAAGTTTGTGAATCTTATCTCAAAAACACAGTGGGCCATATAAATTCATGCTTCTTTTTTATACTTAAGAGGGATTAAATGTACCTGTATATTAGTCAAATGAAAAAGGGCAATTTAGAATTTCTTAGAGGGAATCTGTGTAAAGTTATTTAAGGTAATAGTTCTCTTTAACCAAGTTTTTTTCTAGAACTTTAGAACACTTACCAGTATCTATAATGTTCTCCTGTCAGTTATTCATTAGTGGTAGTACAAAGGATAATCTTGTATTTACCATTTATAATAAATATATATAGCCAGTTATAGTACTGAATAGTAAAAAAGTTGTCCTGTAAGCATATGATGTCTGTATTAGAAACTATATTTTAGCTGTTTCATTTCTATCCTCTCCCTAGCATTAGGACAAGAGGGAGAGATACAGTGTGGCAGGCTCTGTTATTTTCTAGTTGCTGTAGATTATTTTTAAATGAAATAAAAACCTGGTGCTGCATGGTTTCTTCCTTTAGGCTCGATTTTATTCTCCAGCCACCATATTTATTGATGAGATTGATTCCATTTGTAGTCGCAGAGGGACTTCTGAAGAGCACGAAGCAAGCAGAAGGGTGAAAGCAGAGCTGCTGGTTCAGATGGATGGTATGTATGTGCCTACGCATGACTGACAGCTCTGCCCATGGTGCTTAACCCACACAACTCCCCTGTGACCAGAGGGGGCTGGCGAGCAGGTCCTGGAGACTGACAGCAGTAAATCTGGGTACACTGGCTGGTGATGTGCCAGAAATAATGGCTGTTCACAGGGCACCCTTTGGCATATACTCTGATCTCTTAATTTTAGCCTTGAAATTGAAATAAATGCAGATAAGTTAGCCTTAGAGGACATGTAAGCTTTTCAAATTTTCAGTATATAGATGAGCTGAGCTGGTTTTTTTTATTGATCTTTTAAATAGATTTATTTTTATTGTTTTTGACAGAGAAAGAGAGAGAGACAGACAGAGAGAAGGGGGAGGGCCCAGAGCAGTCTCCATAGTTGCACATCATTGGTTTTTCCACATAGTTTCATTCCACAGGTGGGCGCGGGGCTGCACAGGGCAGGAACTGGGCCGGGGTCTCACCCCAGTGAGAACTGAACTGGGGGCACTCCTCAGTTCAGCATTATGGGTCCGCACAGGCCAGGGCCAGGATTCGATCCTTGGTCCCCAGGGCTGCAAAATGAGCTCTTAATCCACAGAGCTATCCTGACTCCCCTGGTCTTTTGATTTAAATCTGCATACTACCGGTACAAGAAACCATTTTCTTTGAACCAGATATTCACATATGTACCACTTGTTTTATGTCTCAAGGAGGCCCAACGATTACACTACTTTGTAATGTGCTAAATATTTGATTATCTTTAAGTAGCTGAGCTTTATTTTGTATAGTACAACTTAGTATCTTTTTCCTTTTCCTTTACCCTTTTAGGTGTTGGAGGTGCTTCTGAAAATGATGATCCTTCCAAAATGGTTATGGTTCTGGCAGCTACTAATTTTCCCTGGGATATTGATGAGGCTCTACGACGACGTCTTGAAAAAAGAATCTATATTCCATTACCATCAGGTATCTTCATGGGAATCTTGTCCAAAAACTCATGTTAACTGTTAGGTAATTTCGCTTAGAGATATAAAAATTTGGTAATAACTTTCCTTTATGAGACAAATATAGGATAGCTTATATTAACTGGTTTGGCTATATCTATAGCCTGAAAGCTTTGATACTAGGAAATTTAAAATTCAGTGAGGAATGGCTCTTAAATTTTTAAGCAAATGAGCTCTAAGAGTTGGAAAGCTTATACAAAGTAGACTGCAGAAAAAATACACCATGTGTATGTTGAAAGCTTACATTTTTAATTTTGTTTCTACCATTAGCAAAAGGCAGGGAGGAGCTACTACGAATTAGTCTACGTGAGCTGGAATTGGCCGATGATGTTGATCTTGCAAATATAGCAGAAAACATGGAAGGTTATTCAGGTGCGGACATTACCAACGTGTGCAGGTATGAATTATTTTGGAAGCGTAGGTTTTCTTATGGGTCTAAACTTGCATTATGAGGTGTTTATGCCAAATGAAGATAGATGGAGAATAAAGACCCTCATTATAGTCTACAGTCAGAAACACAAGTTTTGGTATTGTTAGTGTTAGCAGGTGCTGGTAAGATACTGGTGTATCTTACATGTCAGTGAAGAGTCTGCAGTTTATTTCAAAGGTACAAGTTCAAGAAGCTAATGTTAGAACAACAGGCGTAAAGTAGAAAATCAGTAATTGTCTTGGATTTAAAAAATTAATATTGGTGTATTTATTTGTTCAGTGTACTGTTAGGAAATATAATTGTGAAATCAATCGATTAGCATACCTAAGTGGAGTACAATACCATTTTCAGTGAAAATGTCCTAATGCGATAGGAACAGCAGTAAAAAGAAAAAACTGCCTCTATCCAGCTGATTCAAATAAGTTTTGTCCTAATTCAAGTATTAGCTCAGATGCTCATTAGCAAGGAGCTTAACCGCATTAGTTTCTTTTTAAGATTTATTTTATTGTTTTGACAGAGACAGAGAGAAGTGGGAGGGCCCAGAACAGTCTCCATAGTTGCACATCATCGGTTTTTCCACATAGTTTCTTTCCACAGGTGGGCGGGACTGCACAGGCCAGGAACTGGGCCGGGGTCTTCACACCAGTGAGAACTGAATTGGGGGCACTCCCCAATTCAGCATATGGGTCCACATGGGCCGGGGCCGGGATTCGATCTTCGGTCCCTGGGGCTGCAAAGTGAGCGCTTAACCCACTGAGCCATCCGGCTTCCCCCTGCATTACCGGTAGTTTCTCATCTCTAAAGTAAACATATTATGTAGAGCTAGTGTGAGGCTAGTGTAATACAAAAGCAGCTACATGTTGTTGTCCCTTTGCATAAATGGTGACTGCAATTAAGGATAAAATGGGTGAAAGGAAAGAGGTACTTGAATCTGAAATTTCTCCTTAAAAAAAACACCAAATAAGTAAATATAGAAGGGGGATATGAAAAACCACCTAACATGATCAGTTAGCTATTCCTACACATAGGTTTTTATTCAATCAAAATATAACTGGGGTTTTCTTTACTTTTTTTTTTTAATTTAAAACAGGGATGCATCTTTGATGGCAATGAGAAGGCGTATTGAAGGTTTGACCCCAGAAGAAATCCGAAATCTTTCAAGAGAAGAAATGCACATGCCTACAACTATGGAAGATTTTGAAATGGCTTTAAAAAAGGTTTCTAAATCAGTATCTGCTGCAGATATTGAAAGATATGAGAAATGGATATTTGAGTTTGGATCCTGCTAAATTCTCACAAGTAAACTGTGAGAAACCCGCCTTAAGTGTTTGAATAATAATTAAATGTAGAATTTCATTGCACTGAGTGCTATATTTTTTTAAACTTTCATAATGGTAAGATTAAAAAAAAAGAAAACCTTATGATCCTGAATAAAGGCAATTTCTTAAAGCTGCAAGCAGTTTGTTTTACTTGAGCATTACCTGATTTCTTCTTCACTGACCACAGATGCTGCAGCACTCCGTAGTCTGGGAAACTGTCTATATGTACTTCTAAGTGTAGCATCTTCTGGTCTGTGGCTGCTCTTTTAGGGAATAAGACTGGATCGAGCTCCTTGGGTGCTGCTAGACAACTGAAAATTCCTAAACATTTTTATACAAGTAGTCATTTGGAACATGAACCATGCCCAGTGTGACTTCTTGCCAGCCTTGTGTTGTTAGCTTCCCTCTGTTGCCTAGGAGATCTTTCAAGATCCTTCACTTTACTTCGCATTTAAAAGGAAAAAAGTACAACCTCACCTGATTTTATTTTGCCTACAGAAGAGAGAGGCTGCACCAGAGGCAAGTAGACACTTCTAAGCCTATGCTCACTGTTCTCTGATGAAACTCATGAGTTCAAGGCTATGAAGCATCATTAAAACTATAGCTGATGGTGTACGTAAAAGTTAATAAATAAAATACAAGTTAATGGTATAAAATTTTAGGTAAGATTTCCATTTATGATTGCTTGTAAAAAAAATAACTTACTGTATCATACCAACTAGAGAAAATAGCTTCAAGGAGACTGAATGCCCTCCCATGGTCCCAAGTCTCACTGGTAAAAAGAAAAGGCAGGATAGGAAGCTGACTGCAAAGCCTGCAATTGGCCATGGAGCCTCCTATGTTGTTCTCTTTGCTAGAATATACAGGTTTATGCTTAGTGGATGAAATAAGACCCTGTCATCATTTGGAGTTAGAACTGGTGATTTCTAGCAATTTAGAGAGTAAGGCCAGACATAAAGAAATAGTGTTACTAGGTAGGTAACTTTAGGATCAAATTATAAATTGTATGCTGTTATTTATTCTATGTGATGTGGAGACAGGCAAAATGAACCATCACTCTCACTCTACCTGCCATCCCCCCCAATACACACACACACACACACACACACACACACACAATCTATTAATAACCTAAATATAAAATGGGTTTTAAAAACCAGTTATTACTTTCTTGGACAATGTGTTTACAATGATGAGTTGCAATCAATTTTATTAAAACAAGAGAAAGTATCACATGGAGTAAAGAGAAGTAGTGCATGTACTAGATCACACTGTAAAAATACATGTCAATACGGGTAATGGTTAAAAAATGACCAAACACTGTAGTTGGGTAAATAGCACTATACTTAGAACCGTAATAAAAGGTACATTCTAACTCCATGATGCTGATGGGACTCATTAACTGACTTAAGCCTTGGTTTCAGCCAGGGTAATTGAAAGAAACTATCATACAGAAGTAATTCCCACCTGGGAAAAGTTTTTATACCAAAAGAGTATACTTTTTCCTTCAAAAAAAGTTTATTTTATAGTGAGAACATTGTCACTATTTTTAAATCCTAGTGCATTCAAGGTAAGTGGTCTTGGTACAGGACAGAATCATGATATACTTCAGTGATTTTTATAATGAGTCACATACTTAATATAAAGGCACATTTTACTGAATAAAAAAATAAGTGTTAAGTTCTTGAGCTTTTAAATTAGAATTCCATAAAGTGCTCTTCATAAAGTCTTATATATTACAGTAATTAAGTGGATATAATTTCCTTAACAAAGGCACCTTGAAAAGTATTGGCACATGGCATTCTGTCTTTTTTTTTGGTAATTTCAGAATTTCTTCACATGTCTTCTCCACTTTGTTTAAATTTTCCTTAATAATTAATCATCTAAATAGCCAGCCCTGTTATAAAATGAGGTGAATTTTAACCTGTCTTTTTAAAGGTCAAGTTTTAGGCAGTTTTAGGAGTTGAGCATTTCTCGAGAGTGTAAACTGATTTTTGTATTCAAGTGGCAAATTTAGAGCCAATACACTAATGCAGAGTCCATGATTTGACCTGGTCTTTTATATACATATTTTATCTCCAAGGTTTTCTGCTGTTTTCTCAGGACCATCTGGATATAAGTTGACAGCTGTCACAGGTATAACATTAACTTTATCCAACTGAAGAAGTCCTCTGAAATAGAAAAATTAAAATCAAACATTTTTTCTGTTTATAAGCTTGGGAGGGTTAAGTAGGATATGGTTATTACAAGGTTATAATTAAATATACATTTGGGGATAAGTGCTTTTGCTTTCTTTCTACTCTAAGATACAGTAAATAGAGCCCAGAAATAAACCCCTGCCTATATGATCAATTAAGCTATGACAAAGGAGGCAAGAATATACAATAGAGTAAAGCAGTCTCTTCAGTAAATGGTGCTGGGAAAATGGATAGAAGCATGCAAAAAAATGAAAGTAGGCCACTTACACCACATACAAAAACAAACTCAAAATGGACTAAAGACTTAATGTAACTCCCCAAACCATACAACTCCTAGAAGAAAACACCGGCAGTAAACTCTGACATTGTTCTTTTTTAAAAAATATTTTATTATTTATTTATTTATTTTTTGACAGAGAGAGAGAGAGAGAGAGAGAGATACAGAGACAGAGAGAGAACTGAACTGGGGGAGCTCCCAGTCCAGCACATGGTTCGCACGGGCCGGGGCTGGAATTCGTTCCTCGATCCTTGGTCCCCGGTAATGCAAAGTGAGTGCTTAACCCACTGCGCCATCCTGGCTTACCCTGACATTGTTCTTAGTAATATTTTTTTGATATGTCTCGTCAGGCAAGGGAAACAAAAGGAAAACAAATGAGACTCCATCAAACAAAAGTTTTTGCACAGCAAAGGAAACCAACAAAATGAATCTACTGAATGGGAGAAGATATTAACCAATGACACATCTGATAAGGAGTTAATAACAAATATATAAAGATCTCATACAACTTAATACCCCCCCCCAAAAAAATCTGATTAAAAAATGTGCAGAGGACCTGAATATACAGTTCTTCAAAGAGGACATACACATGGCCAAGAGACATATGAAAAGATGTTCAACATCACTAATCATCAGAGAAATGCAAACTAAAACCACAATGATCACTTCAGACCTGCCAGAATGACTATCATCAATAAATCAACAGTGTTGGTGAGGTATGGATAAAAGGAGACCCTTGTGCACTGTTGGTGGGACTGCAAACTGGTGCAGCTATTTTGGAAAACAGTACGGAAGTCCCTCAAAAACTAGAACTATCATATGATCCAGTAATTCCACTTCTGGGTATTGATCCAAAGAAATCTTAAACATTCAAAAAGATACATATATCCCTATGTTCATTGCAGCATTATTTACAATAACCAAGATATGGAAGCAACCAAAGTATCCACTGCCAGACAACTGGATAAAGAAGATATGGTGGTACATATACACAATGGAATACTGGCCATAATAAAAGGAATAAAATATTTGCAACAACATGGATGGACCTAGAAGGTATTATGCTAAATGAAATAAATCAGACAGAGAAAGACAAATACCATGATTTCACTTATATGTGGAATCTATAAAAATGAATGAAAACAGAAACTCATAGAGAATAAACTCATGGCTGTCAGATAGGAGGAAGGATGGGGAGTTGGGTGAAAAGGGGAATCAATTAAGTGCAAATTGGTAGTCACAAAACAGTCACAGGGATGTAAAGTACAGCATAAAAAATATAGTCAGTGGGGAAGCCGGGATGGCTCAGTGGGTTAGGCGTTCACTTTGCAGCGCCGGGACCAAGGATCGAATCCCAGCCCTGGCCTGTGCGGACCCATATGCTGAACTGGGAGCTCCCCCAGTTCAGTTCTCTCTCTGTCTCTGTATCTCTCTCTGTCAAAATAAATAAAAAAATATATATTTAAAAAAAAAATTATATAAAAAAAATAATATAGTCAGTAATATAAATGTCTAACCACTATGCTATACATCTGAAACTAATATAATATTGAATGTCAACTATAATTTAAAATTTTGCTTCAATTTTTTAAATTAAAAAAAGCAAAAGAATATAGTAAATACCACCAGTTTTTAATCATTAAAAATACTAATGTTTCAAAAGTTAAGAAACACTTACTTGTATTCACAAACCGGGAAAAACACCTTTAGGAGAGTTACCACCACAGCTGCTCCTATAACTCCAACCACCATGACGTTGAGAAACATAAAGAACACTGGGAAAACATTGTTCCAGAACCCGCACAGATCTTTTCTGAAAGTTTCCATCCACTGACACATCACCTAAAAAAGGAGTTTTGATTAGATTTGCAAGTTTCATTTGCATTCTAAGAAACTTAAAATTATGGTCTAGTTTTGGGGTGGTGGAATTCTACATCTTGATTGTGGTGGTGGTTACATGGAAGTCTACAGTTGTCAAAACCCATCTGTTTTAATGGGTGGATTTTAAAATGTACCTCAAAGTTACTTACAATTTTTAAAATTACCTTCTAATAACATAGGCATGGAAATATTACTATACTTGACAATTATTTATACTGTTGTCTAACTATAAACCAAGTGAAAATAATTGCTAATTGACAAGAGGTTAGGCTATTCCACTTTACACAAAATGGACCAGAGTCAACTGTATTTCCAGTAGTTAGAGAACAAGAAGAGAAAGACAAACATAGTAGTTAGTAGCTCTTGGAACACATGGGGAGTTCACTGTGTATAAGCAATGTTTCTATATTTAAAGAGTGAAAAAGAGACTAAGGCGTGAGCACTGATGGCCTGGCTGTGAAGACAGTCTGCCCTTGGGCTACCTTGCTCTGAGGGAAGCGTGACAGGCAGGGTGAGGGTGCTAGAGTGCAGGCTGCCAAAAACGACCTGCGCTTCTCCAGCAACTCCAAATAAGCAATCCCAACCTTCAGTGAGAACTTCTTCCAAGAATCATCTCTGGAATCTAACCACAGACACTGCTCATTTAAATGGAAATTATTTTGAGTAAAGGACCTAGCTCATAAATATGGAGGTATTAGGATGCTCTCTCTGAACCATGAATATTTCCCACTCAGCAGTATAATGTCATTCATAATATATGAGTACTTAGAGGTGCCAATGCATATTTACATGTGTACCTGTCTTATACATTAACCTTTAAAGCAACCACACTAAACAGGCACTGCTTTACAGACTGGGTGTCCCATTGTGCAGATAAAGAGACTAGGAACTTGTCCAAGATCACAACCAGCAAGTGGCAGAACCAGAATTCAAACCTAGACAGTCTGACTCCAGAAAGTGCCCTCTTAACCCAGTCTGCTCAGTCACACCACACAAGATCCTGAGGGCACTGTGCGCACAAGCGACGAGTCAGAATGAACAGGCACGTTCGGACGTGAGAAAGACCTAGGGACTTGAAAGTCCTAAACAAAATGAAATCCAGCGCCTTGACAATCATTATCTGACTGTATTATTACTAACTGTAACTTGAAAAGGAAAACAGAAATATATCTAAAAATAGCATATTAAAACAGTGATAAGCTCATTAACAATGCCCCATGGCTCCAATCCGAATGGTTTCTACCTCATTTTAAATGCTGGTATCTCTTTTCAGGCATAACCATAAATGCTTATCATATCAAGATAATCCCAAATACCTGATTTACCTTATATGAAGACGGAGGCTCTGCTCTGAGAGGAGTTTCAGGTAATTTGCCAGGTAAAGCGTCTTCATCTACAGTGGTTTCCACATTCCTGATGAGATACTGGCTGGTGGTCTGCAATGAACCAGCACTTTCTACTGAAGAGGAAAAGCCAAGTTACCAAACTTCTGGTGTCTCTACTACTAGTCCTAAGATTACTATTATAGACTAACATCTTTAGGATACCAAGAACATAAATATTTCCATGGGAGAAAAAAATTTTTTTTGATTATGCAGATTTAAATGCCAGAAAGGAGCCATAAACTAAGTTAAAAAGGAACTATAGCAGTTATGATTTTGTCACATAAAAGGTCAAAATTTTTTAAGTTCTGTTTCATTGGAAAAAAATGAATACTTCTCCCTCCAAATTAACCTAAATGAACGATATTCTTATTACATATTTTGTGATGATTGTCCAGGGTAAGAGCATACACCGTATTTTTCCCTGTATAAGATGCCCCCTACTTTTCTAACCCAACATTAAGAAATCAATACACAGGTTATTGCCATGTATAAGATGGTCCCCAGTTTTTTAAAAGTTTTGTTTATTTATTTATTTATTTTTGACAGAGAGAGAGAGAGAGAGAGAGAGAGAGAGAGAGAGAGAGAGAGAGATACAGAGACAGAGAGAGAACTGAGCTGGAGGAACTCCCCAGCTCAGCATATGGGTCCGCACGGGCCAGGGCCGGGATTTGATCCTCGGTCCCCAGTGCTACAACGTGAGCGCCTAACCCACTGAGCCATCCCTGCTTCCCGGTCCCCAGTTTTTGGTCTAATAATTTTAAACAAAAGTATTGTCTTATACATGGAAAAATATGGTAATTACAGTAAAATGTTGCTTTGCAGTCAGCACTGATCATTCTATTAAGATTTAAAATAGACTCCTAAAGTCCCCAAATGGATATGTAAAGTAATTCATGCAATAAAGCAGGGGTGTCCAACCTTTTGGCTTCCCAGGGCCACACTGGAAGAAGAATTATCTTGAGCCACACATAATATACACTAATGATAGCTGATAAGCCCCCCCAAAAAATCTCATAATGTTTTAAGAAAGTTTAAGAATTTGTGTTAGGCTGCATTCAAAGCCATCCTGGGCCACAGATTGGACAAGCTGGCTACAAAGCATTTTTTAAAGAAGTTTATTCCAACTGTTATTAACTATGACTGAAAAGCTATTATACCAACTTATTACTTTAAATAATGGTCTTTTAAAGTATACCTTTTTTGGAGAGATTGGGAAGGGTAAATAAAATGTCACTGTCTCTGGAAATGGAGTACAGCATGCTTTCTTCCAAAGGCAGTGTGTAGTTTGAATGCCTGAGTATTCCCTGGTTCTTAACTAAAATATCAACTTCAATAACATCCTTTTGTTGAGTCTATAAAAAAGAAAGCAATTACTCTTTATTTTAAATAATGATACAACCCCTAAGAAATTTAAACTGAATTTTTTCTCCCTGATTTCTATATCTGAAAAACTTGTATTCACATAATTTCTGTTTATTTACCCTCCACTTTGAAGCATTTAATTTGCAACTTTAGTCATATTTCTGTGTGTTATAGCAGTTATAAGCTTGCTCTCAGTTCCACTTCATTTACTTAGAGAGATGTGGCCAGGAGAAATGGTAGCAGAGCTATGAACCAAATTCAATCTCCTCACTCACTTACTCTGTGTAATGATGTTCATAACATGTTAAACTAATACAAACATATATGAATATATCTTTTACTAAAAAATTAAGATTTCAAATGCTAAATAAATAAATGCTAAAATAAGTTAAGAAATTGTAAATTTGATAGAGGCAATGAGTCCCGTTCTTCCTTATGAAATAAGGAATAATATAATTAAACATATGCATAATACCTAGCATAAATCTTCCCAATTTAATTCACTCTTAATAAGCATACTATCTTACTTGTTTTCCATCAATCTCTACAACCTCTTCTTGAATGACAATTAGTTGCAAATTGGAACCAGATGTCATGGGCCATTCATGAACTAATATCCTTATACTGACAATTCCAAAATATTCTTTTTCCTCCAAATTTTCCAGAATTTCATTCTTCACTATAAAAAAAAAAAAAAGTGACAGCTTTTAACAAAAAATGACAGCAAATCTGTAACTGAATTTGATTATTTTGATGACATTTACATTGAACAAGGCAGTTGTAAACTAATTTTTTAGGCTCCCTTCATCTCTGACCTTATGGTTGTTTCAGATTTACAAAAACAAAGACAACTTTGTAATAATTATTACAAATCACTGCAATGCTTGTAGTCATTAGAAAAGGGAAACCTACGTGATGGTCTTTGGATTTTGTATGAAACACTACATTAGCCACATCTTTCCTATTCTTTTACACAGATTGTCAATGAGGAACCAGTATGGCATCACTATTTATGAAGCAGGCCAGAAGACACAATGCCACGTCTTAGCAAAATAAGCACATTTGTTCTATAATCTGTTCATTCACTCATTCACAAAAATCCAGTGATCATTCATTTGTTCGTTCATTCATTCATTCATTCATTCATTCATTCACAAAATCCAGCAATAGAAGGGGCCCAAGCAATAAAGACACTGAGCTTTTTGCTCAATCCTTTCCCCAATAAGTGACTTGTCATTGCTGGAGGGCAGGAACAGGAAAGAGCGGGGATGCCCTGTAATTGCTCCCTGCTAATGGATGTTGGGGTAGGATTCGCTACTGGCCTTGCTCCTCTCTAGCTTAGAAAGTGCTAGCCCACCCCAGTGGAAATGGGGTGTGGCACTTGCAGCTGGTTTATAGAATTCATGGCTACCCTATTAAGGCCCAAAGTGCTACAGAAAATGATAAATGAAACAGCCACAAGAGGAGCATTTAGTTTCTGTCCCTCAAATGTTATTGTCTGATGATTAGTTGCCAAAAAGCGACCCAGATGAATATTTTGAATGCAGACCCAGTGGTTTAAGGTGATTTTTGTGTCTTTATAGGTATATTCCCTTATCTGGAATGCTGTCTACTTCTCACTCTCTCCCAACCACACTTTAAAAATAAACTCCAACTTAGGTAGTTCTAACTACCGTATATTCCCACAATGCTGCGTTCATGCCCCCTTTTTTTTAAGCATTAACTTTCTTGCAGCGTATTTCTTAGTTTATTAACCTGCCTCCTTGACTAGGCTGAGTTCTTTGGGAACATGCATCAAGTTTATTGTTCTATAGCTTTTGTTAAACAGTGATTCCACCTGGAATTATAAACACATAATTTAAAATATGCCCTCATAAATTATCAATAATGCTCAAACACCTGGCCTAAGAGTTCTACATTCTAAGTGCATCAGAAACTACCGGGGAACAGTATAGATACCAGAGTCTCACCTCAATTTAACACCAAAATCTCTAGGATTTTTATAACTTTTATAACTTTTTAAACAGGTACAGACATTTCTATTGGGAATCAAATGACGTAACCTTTTAGTTCAAGCTAAGTCTTCATAAAACTGTTGCTC
Source organism: Craseonycteris thonglongyai (assembly GCA_004027555.1). NCBI lineage: Eukaryota > Metazoa > Chordata > Mammalia > Chiroptera > Craseonycteridae > Craseonycteris > Craseonycteris thonglongyai. The sequence continues at coordinate 30,796 of PVKE010001257.1, forward strand.
CATAACTTTACTGTTTCTGTTAATAAATCTATTCTTCAAGCTACTAAGGACAAATACTACTAAGTTACCTTTGACTTCTTCACCTTCATTCTTTTTTTTTGTTGTTAAATTTATTGGAGTGACATTGGTTGGCAACAATCAGACAGTTTCCAGATGCACAACTCTACATTACATCACCTATGTATTGCATTAGGTGCTCACCACCCGGAATCAGCTCTCTTTCTATCACTATATATCTGGTGCCCACTCCCAACTCCCTTCACCTTCATTCTTTGTATTCGGTCAGTTGCTTCCTTTGAGCCATTCCAGCTCCAAAGAATTTTATACTTACATTTGTCCTTTTCCTCTCCTACCTTTCTCCCCACCCAGTGTCCAGTTCATTAACTATTTACTAGTAAAAGAATTACCTAAGTATTTTCTCCTTTAATGCCTCCTCCTTCAAACCATTCACACAATGGTGCCAGATTAATTTTACCATAATAGATTTTGGTTATACAGCCTCCTTGCTCAAATACCTTCAGGAGCATTCCTATGACTTTTGGGTAGTTCTCTGAATATTTCTTCCTCAGGGTCCTTATGGTGGCACTTATATTGCTCTTCACTCTCTAGTCTACTTAACCTCCCTTATATTCTCTGAGGCTCAGAACTGTACAACTTTTCCTTTCTCATAGTCCATCTCACTATTTTTACTAACTGTTATAAATAGTTATAAAACAGTAGGTTCCTTGTCTGCCCATCTGTATGCCCAAAAGCTAGAGCACAAGCAAGTTAATGGATAAGAAAATTCAGTCATGTAAATACATCAAAGTGGCGATTCTTCAACCCCCAAATCTGGTACCCCTGCTATAGAATAAAATTAAATTAAAAATAACAAAAGCCCTACATATTCTGACTTCCCCCTCCTGTGGAAGGCAGCTTTCAAAAATGGCCCTCAATGACCTCTGCCTCCTGGTATTCATGCCTTGGGTAATTCCCTCCCAACTAAGTGTGGGCTGGATCTAGTGGCTTGTCTAACAAACAGAATACAGCAAGTGATGGACTGTCACTTCTATGATTAGATGATAAAAGACTGAGCTCTGTCCTGCAATACTCGTTTGCTAGCAGCCACTCTTGTCCTCTTGCTAATAAAGGCAGCTGTAATGTGCGAGATGCTCTACAGGGAGGTCCATGTGACAAGAAAACAAGGGAGGCCTCCATCCAATATCTTGTGATGGGGTACGATTCACTACTGGTCATGTTCCTCTCTAGCTTAGAACCCCCTGCCTGGTCCGGGGATCAAATCCTGGCTCTGGCCTATGCAAACCCATATGCTGAACTGTGGGGCAACTGGTAACCCCAACAAGGCAGCAGAAGTTCTTGCTTCCCATGCAGGAGGCATCCAGTTCAGTTCCCAACCCACATGGCTTAACATCCACCTGTGTGGAATGAAACCATGTCACACCTAATGGTGTGCAACTATGGAGACTGCTCTGGGCCCTTCCCTCTTCTCTCTTACCTTCTCTCAGAGAATCTTAAAAAAAAAAAAAATTATCTATCTATATCTATCTATATATGTATGTATATATCACAATAAATAATTAGAAAACACTACAAATTTATAACAAATCAAATACAGGATACAAGTGTTTAGAGAAAACTGTACTGCCTTAAATGCATATATTAAAATAGGTAATAAGAATACTATATGTATTTCTCAGATCCTTCATTTAATTCAAATAATATGGTACATTCCAATGTAACCTATTTGCTTGTCTTAAAACAACTCAAGACTTTAAAAGGTTAAAAAGAAACCGAAATAGGGATAGAAGAAACTGAAAACTAGAGAATCAAACAGACAATTCTTTTTCCTTTTTTACAACTGTAGTAAGCACTTCCCCACCCAGGATTTTGCCTCTTGCTTATAAATGTCTATTTTCTATCTCTATGCACATTCTTACATTGATATCAACCTACTTGAAATGCGGATCCACCAATGCCAAGCTCATGAAAGAGAAAATGTAAATATGTCAGGAATGACCAATGTGAAGTACAAATAATTTTAGACATAACAGTAATGACATAATTACTAATTTAAAATGAAAGTATGTAACGTCAAAGAACTGTTTTACTATTTAGTATTTCTAAAAACAGAACAACTATGGAAATAATTTAGTAGAACTCACCTATTAGAGTCTGACAGCTTATTCGGGTCACACCACTATTTACAGGGAAGTTATTTACATATACCTGTCCACTCTCATAGGTTATGTTAAGAAGAACCTTAAAATAAAACAGCATATACATTATGGTTTATAAATGATGACTGTTCATAACAAATACATATTATCTAATTAAATTAGGTATTAGGTAAAAATAACACAGGCTACATAATACTTAGATAGGTGATATATTAAAAACAATCAAAGGAGACAAACCTGTTCTTTAGTTACTTCCCCATCATCTTTCAGGGTAGTTACATTAATTCTAATGCTGTCCTGCAAAACAAATACATAAATTGGATAGCTATGAATGTTACAGACTTAAAATAACTCAGTTCTTTTTATTCCCCTCAATGACATTCCTCAGAACCAGCCTGGCTTTCTTTTACCCCACCCAAACCTAGACTTCAGCTAGAACCAATATATTCATCTCTAGAACAAACCAACATTCAATAAGCTATCAAGTTGGTGGCTGTATTTTTTTGTGACAAATTCAAGCCCAAAATTCCTCTTTTAAAACTAGAGGATCTGATAACTATAGACTACTGTTCTTCTAACAGCCCAGCAATAACCTTTCAACGATGGTGTTCTACAAAATCCTTTTTAAAGCTCTTTATAGTAATGAACATGTATTACATTGTTAATAAATTACTGCACTTACATATATTACTTTTCTAGTAGAATACAGGGTTTGTAAAAGACAATTAAGAGGCACTAGCATACAATATTTTCCAGAGAAGAGACTCTAATCCCTTACTGCTTCCTGACCGGAAATTCAGACCTAGGTCATACTTGCTACTCTTCCTGATTACATGATTGAACTGGAAGTTCAGGTTTATGACCCAGCGTGGTGTATACTTAGAAGTCGATGGCAGAACTGAAATTTCTCCTCGCTCATTTTCAACTATTCCTCTAAGTCCTTTACTCACAAGATGAGCATCTGGGACATAATGGCTTCCTAAGGACCAAATGTAACATACCTACCTAGCTTAAAATACATTAGTAAGCCAGAAGGAAACATATGCAATAAACATTAACACATATAAGTGTCCTCTGGATGCCTCTCTTTGGTGACTAAGCATTTAAATATTAAAATAATGTACTATAAAAAATTTTATTATTTTACAACCTGTATAACCTCAACTTCTGACAACTGCATATGTAAACAAAACAGAAAAAATGTTTATAATCCAGTAAAGCTGAGTCATTGAGGGGAAACAGGAAAAATGTTCCTGACTTCAACAAACTTTCTTCCATTTCGATCAGGATGTATATAAAAATGAACAGATGAACAGATGTGAAAAGCAGGTAAAGTAAAACCTTAATGGTAGTCTAAGTTTGCATTATTCAATATGGGACCCACTAAGCACATGTGGCTATTTCCATTCAAATTAACTAAATAATTAAAAACTTAAAACTGTTTTTTAGTGTTGCTGGCCACTTTTCAAATACTCAATAAGCACAGTAGTCCAGTGGCCACTGTCATGGAAAGAACAATATACCATCACTGCACACGTTGACTATAATGAATGTTCTGTACGTTTGAAATTTTTCACAAAACATTGAAAAAGTTTAGGTGAACAGCTTCCCATATAAACATTTCCAAGGAATGAGATTTTCCTTCTAGCTGCTCAGCATTCATTTAATCTATAAAATTCTGAGTCTCGATCTGAACTTTCCACAAGTAGAATGAAGGGGTCAGAAGGGAAAACTGAAATGATGAACTCACCGAGAGCACACAGTATGGTATATTTTCTGCTTGCGGTCAAAATGTATTTTCCTCAGATTATAGGGACATTTTGGATTCGCAAGTGACTATAATGAATCTTTAAATTTGGAAAGGGGAAAAAAGTTTCTTATTTGAATTTTAGGAATTATTTCATTTTTATTTGGCCTCTTGGTGCTTGCCCATCACAGTCATATTTTTGACTAAGTTGCAACTGTGGTTCACAGATAACATGTAAGTGGTTCTTAGGACTTGCATTGTTCTGGCTTCGTGAATGCCCGAGCAGAACCAAAACTGGGATATGCTTGTTATTTCTGTACCCAGAAACAGTAATGTCATAACTCTCAAAAATGAAAAGTAAAGAAATGACATTTATAGTGTCAGTCATCCCTGAATTTAGAGTATTCAACTCTTGACTAGTAAGCTGTCTTTTCATTTTGGAAAAACTTGCATTTTAAAATCTTCAAACATTTCCCTGACACATTCAACCGATGAAAGGTATTATAAATACTGGTCAAGATCAGCACGACTCCATGGCAAAAAACAGTTTGGAGCCAGCCACCCTCTAGTACAAAGATGCAATGGTTTTCAAACGTTGGCCGACCTCAGAATCACCTAGAGGGCTTGCTGAAACAGACCGCTGGGCCCCAACCCCAGAGCGTCGGATTAGTGCGTTTCTACTAGGTTCCTAGGGGATGCTGGGCCAGAGTGGTGCCACCACGCTACAAGTCACTTCTCCAACATCACTCGCCAGAGTGACAACGTTAGACTAAGCGTTGGGTCTTCATTTCTCCCTCCGTGGTCCCACCGAGCCGGTGTGCACCCCGGAACCCTGCACTCCGGGGGAAGGCAATGCTGCCCGCCGCAGCCGGTCGGAGTAAACAGTGGCCTGGAGTCGTTCTCACCTCTTTCCCTGAGCAACTTCTACACTGCCCGAGCACATAAACACCGCCTTGCCCCAGTGCCCGGTTCTACTCCAGGAGGAGCCATTACAAAGGCTGAGAACACTCAGTTGTTCCAACTTATTATTTCTATTCGGTCGAAATGTGCCTGCACTTTGAACATTATTGATTGTCACTGTTTTAAAGTTGCCGCATGTCACGTAACCATCTTAACCGGCCCCGGATATCACCCCTGCCGAAAGATGCAACACGCCAGCTTTACATTTACTTAAAGAAAAGCTATCCATTTACTCAGACCTAAAGGAAACAGGATAATGGGTAACCAAGTTATTTGCTCTGGCTTCTGTACTTTGTTTCGCTAGCGGTAAACTGAACATAGCAAAATGCCTTTATAAACCCCTCTCTGGGGAAGCCGGGATGGCTCAGTGGGTTAGGCGCTCACTTCGCAGCGCTGGGGACCGGGGATCGAATCCCGGCCCCGGCCCGTGCAGAACCATGTGCTGAACTGGGAGTTCCCCCAGTTCAGTTCTCTCTCTCTGTCTCTGTATCTCTCTCCCTGTCAAAAATAAATAAATAAATATATATTAAAAAAAAATACATATATATATGTATTTAAACCCCTCTTTGCATCCACTGGGGCCACGGGTTTTTGAGAGACACTCGTCCTCCGTGGTTGCCGGCTTTTGAATACTCCTAATTCGGCGCTGATATCTGGCACTCTGCGGGTTACTTCTTCCTGCGGGTTATAACACAGTGACCGCGAGTTTTCGAGGGCAAGACCCCGATAGCATTGCAACAGTTTGGACTGCGGTAAGAATCTCTTACGTGTCGCGGTGTGAGGCTTAACCACACATTTTGAAGGGCCCCTTTCACTCTCTCGCTACCCGCTCCCACACCGCCCCCGTTTTCTTGGCTGCTCCTCCCAACTCCTCTTTTGGGGTCCCGGACCCCACCCCCTGGCCTGCCGGCCGGAGGGGAACACGTCCATGGAGACGCCGCGGTTCCACGGCCACAGCCTCCCTGGAGGGTCCGGAGGGAGGAGCAGCCGAGCCGCGGCCGCCCTGCCCTACCTTCGGGGCTCGGGGCGGCGGCGGTGCAGGGGTGCCAGTCTTCAGCCACCCGGCGGCTGGCAGCGCCGCGATCAAGAGCAGCCGGAGGGCGAGCGGCGCCACCGGAGCGCCCTCCATCTTGGACTGGCCTGTAGCTGCGGGTGACGGTGCGCGGAAGGCCAGCCCGGCCCGAGGGGCGTGGCCAGGGCGTGGCCTGGCGAGCGGGCGTGGCCTGGTGGGTGGGCGTGGCCTGGCGGGTGGGGCGTGGGAGCGGCGGGCCTCGGAGGGCTTCGGGAGCAGGAATGGGGCTCCGAAAAAAGTGTAACGCACACGCGCAGCCGAGCAAGGTCGAGCGAGGGGCGCACTCGAGTCGCAAAACGTCTGATCTCATCATTAGACCGGTGCTCTCGATTGGAGATTCTCTCACCTAAATGAGCGTAAACCTTTTCGTTGCCATTATTTTTAAATTAGCTATATCTCTGTTGTATATATGTATTTCTAAAATGAAAATAATGGTAATATATCAGAACACCATTATACACTCAAAAGTAAGGTGTATCCCGTTTAGAAGGGAAACTTTATTAAATGGGTAGTTCTTACCCCTGACTGTACATGCGAACTGCCTGGGCAATTTTAAAATTTACTCACTATGGGGTTTTCCGAGACGACGAATTTCTGATTTGATTAGTCTGGGCTGCAGCTTTGGCGCTGGTCGTTTAAAATTTCCCAACTGATTTTTTGTGCCAAGGTTTAGGATCAACAATGCATTTAATGTTCAACATTCAGCATATCACTGGAAGTGGCATGGAAATAACATTCTCAACTGAAAGGCAGGCCACCTGTACTTTAGTGGCCTTTCTAGTCAGTTTCTTAATCTACAAAACGAAGATGATAGACTTCTCCCCCTTTCAAAAAAAAAAATTAATTAAAAAAAAAAATATATATATATATGAAAACCTGTGAAGCAGAGAATGCCAATTAAGCCAGGCATTTACCTATTGATTGAGAAGAATTTGGAGATGCTGCCATTCAAGCAGAATAAGAAATATTTAGTCGTTTTTTAAAATAAATTTTTTTTTGGCACAAAAATAATACAAATCTCTTAGCCCACTTTTATCAACCTCTCTCCCTAGGCCTGATTTTTAAGCTAAAGTAAACTATAAAATTGTTGGCCAATATCTTTGTAGGGTAAACCACAAAATCATTCAATTAACTCCTGCCTACTATGATATAATATACCCAACATTAACTTGCAAGTCCCACCCATTCTTGGGTTCCAAGTGCAATCATTGGCCTTTTCGTGTGCTGGGATTAAAAACGAACCTAGAGATCAGAACATATAACCTGTGGACCTGTGTAACTTGAGCTAGTGATATATATATAAGGTTCCAAAGTACATTTACACAAAAAAGTAGTTGGGAAAGGTGAGGCAGTCTGTATCTCCCAGAAGAACCCTCCTCATGGTTTGATCATCTATTATTCTTTCACTTGTCTGTCTCCTTGGCTAGCTCTGAGCTCTAGGACAGTGGCTAAAGTTTAAACCTCTGCTTGCTAGAGCAGAGGTTTGTTGGATAAATAATTTCTAAACTGATATTATTTGATAACGAACAATTTTACTATTTTGTATGACATGGATCTCTTTAGGCCACTGATTTGCTATATGCAAGCACGACTACCATGGAATTTGTTAAAATGTGCCATCATTTGAAAAAACAAAAACACTATATCTACTACAACTCTTTAGAGTTATAAGAAAACTTTAAACAAACTGGTGGGGTTCCACTCACTTGTCATCTGTTGGAAGACTCAGCTTGATATACTCAGCCTTCACATTAATCTGTAAACCAAAAAAGCATAATTAAGTTGGCAAATAAATCCATCAATATTAATACAGTGAGAACTTTGATGTTCTTTTGAGTGGACTCATGTTAAGCTTTCTTTAATCATGAAACCCATCCAAAAGAGTTCAATTTGCCTACAGAAATCCAATGTATTTCTGTACACATTAGAGGCTCTACAGTCCTTGAAGATAACTTTGCATATAACAGAAGATATTCTTTAAACAAAATTTAATACCATAGAAAACAAAGTATATATGATATACTAAAAAATAAAATGAAATAAAAAATCGGGGAATCCGGGATGGCTCAGCAGGTTGGGCGCTTGCTTTGCAGCCCTGGGAACTGGGGATTGAATTCCAGCCCTGGCCCATGTGAACCCATATGCTGAACTTGGGTGTGCTTCTCATGCAGGAGACCGCCAGCCTGGTTCCTGCCCTGTGCGGGGCTCCCATCCACCTGTGTGGAACGAAACCAGGTCGAAAACTGATGACATACAATTATGGAGACTGCTGTGGGTCTTCCCCCTTCTCTGTGTCTCTGTCTCTGTTAAAAACAATAAATCTTAAAAAAAAAAAAACACCTCTATTTTCACACCAAATAGTACCATTTGACTCCAAACTTTGAGATATTTCCTTCTTTCAGCAACTGATTTATTTTCATCATTCTCACAACCAAAACTTGAATTCTTTTTCAATTCAAAATCAGGCTTGACACCAAAGGAAACCTGAGACATAATCTGTATCTGTTTCCAGTTTCTAGAAGAAAGTGAGTCACTACATTCCTATCCTATCACAGCCTACTTTATTATTTTCCAGAATTACTCAACTGTTTTCTGAACTTCTTGAAGACCCCCCAGGAAATGACAAAGGTAGAGCAAGAAAGAAAGATGTCCTTACATTTCCAAAGTCATTCACAATTTTTACCTTATTTTTCTTCTAAGATATTTTAAAACTGCTCTTACTGTATCTTTCTTGTCTGTATGATGAATACGTAATGCTTATGTTATGAAGAACAACTCATAGAAATAGCATTGTACCAGCCAGCATATATAGTGTTAAATGCTTTATGTATATTATTCTAACCTCACAGAAACCTAACGACATGGTAATAATTTACAATCCCATCTTTTATATAAAAACAAAACAAAACAGGTTTATAGAGATTGAGTTTTTTTTGCCGAGTTACAGGACATTAAGTGATGGATCCATGGTTTTTAACCCTGGCATTCTGAATTAACACATTCTGTAAGTTCATAAGCCAAAACAGGAAAGAAAAAAAAAGGAGTAAAAGTCATAGTTTGTTTTTATAGAGCATTACAAGACGTTTCATTGACTTTCTAAAGATATGAGCTGGGTTGAGACAAGTGGAGAAACAGAAAAGTGTGGGAGATCTTTGCCTCTTCCTTCACAACTGGAAGGAGGCAGAGGGCCCCCAGGGCCACGAGATAGTCCCTGTTCCTTGCTCCTCCAGCTACGTAACTAATTCCAGCAAACTCAAAGCTGATAGCGTGAACAGACACATGTCTGTACCCAAGGATGTTAAAAAGCGTACTGTACATTAGTGTCTAATAAAAATAAAATGTTAATAAGAAATATTGTGTAAATAAGATAATTTCAGGAACTTAGGAAATAATTGTCAAGAACTGTGAAAAGGCTAAGATTTTGTACCAGAGGCGCCCCTCACTCGCACCGCACGACACTAACCAGGATGGCTGGATTTAGCGGCCCTGGATGGGGTGGGGGGGGAGGGGTGTCGCCGGAGCGATGACGCAATAAGGCGTCGCGCCGTGGGTGACGCACCGTGTGAACGACGACGGACTGCGCCTGTCACCCCGCCCTCCCGCCCCCGGGCTTGTTGCAGAGGAGGAACGGGCGCCATGGCGGTTCTGCTGGAGACCACTCTGGGAGACGTCGTCATCGACTTGTACACCGAGGAGCGGCCACGTGGTGAGGCCCGGCCGCGCTCGCTCTTCACCGGGGCGGCGATCCTTTTATCCCCGCTTTCCTTCGCCGCCCAGAGTCGACTGGTTCAAGCGTCTGGGCTGCTGGTGCCCGTGACCAGGCTCTTTTTTTTTTTTTTATAATCTGGCTTTGGTTTTAAAAGTTTTTGTGGAGGAGCAGCCCTTCTCCGGGTGGTGGGTGCTTGTGGTCGTTAAATACCTGTGTGTGCGTGTGTGTGTGTGCGCGCTAGCGGTCATTAAATACCTTATATATGAGCGCGCCTGTGGTCAGTAAATGCTTCTGTGTTTGTATGAGTGAGTGAGAGAGCGAGCGACACGAGTAGATATGCGGGCTGCATATATACACAGTGCCCACTAAGCTTTAGTGGCGTTACTGCGCCTTACTGGTGAGAGGAACACAACCAGTACCATGATGTATAATCACGAAGTGTCCGTGAAAGCAGGGAGGATGTGCGTTGGGTCAGTGAGTGTAGGCACCCCTCCTGGGTGTAGGAAGGCTGGCGGGCTGCACGGAACCTTCGCACACACTCATTGATCGCCTACTCTGCAAGACTCTGTGCCAGTCCCTGGGATTGGCGCCTTGCCTTCGGGGGTCTAATTTTCCTTTCGGGGAAATCGACGCGGGAACCCATTTAATTTTGTAAGTGTTTCAGTGGAAGTCAGTTGCTATGGAAACCAGAAGAGTAATGCTCCCTGGTTGGGAGAGGGAGAAGTGAATCCAGCAAAGAATGCAGAACACTGGAACTAGCTCTTTCCAAGATGAGTGGAAATAAGAGGTCTCTATGTTTGCTTGGAATTTTCTGGAAACAGCCAGCAGTTTGGCATGGCTTGAAGGCATGGCCTGTGACATGGAATGGCATACTTCTAGCCTGGTTGTATCCGTTAGATCGTGAATAGTCTTATGTGCCCTAGTGGTGACCAGTCTCTTTGAAGGTTTTAAAAGCAGGATTGAGACAAGGGCGAACTTGTTTTAGGAAGATAATAGGCAGCAGTGTGGAGAATGTATCAGAGTAGGGAGAACGGGAGGCCAGGCGAGATTAGTTACAATCCATGCCCTTATGGAATTCGGAGTCTATCAAAGGGGATGAAACAAGCCACAATACCGTACAATGAGTGCCTCCTGCCACACTCGCTGGCTATCTCCACCATCCCTACTTATCGCACACTCAACCATATATCATCCCTTTCTTATACCGTTGCCTCTACCCCACATTTCTCCTCCACTGTTGTGCTTTTGGCTGACTTCCTGCTTATTAGTCAAATCTCAGGTCAAGTATGATCTGTATTGTTAAGCTCTCCATTGTCCCTAAGCCGAATGAGTTCTGTTTCTTATGCTCTGTCTCAGGGTTTTTTGTAAATGACACAATATTTTGTTACAACATCTTTCTTGGAATTATTTACAAGACCTGTCTCCTCTCAAGAATGTGGACTCCCAAGAGAGCAAGGACTGTGCCTTAATTATCTCTATATCCTGAGCACCAAGTACAGTGCCTGACACATTGAGGGCACACACTGAAGGTTCATTATACTGACGAATGCATATATGAGGGCTTTCCAAAGAAAGTACCCAGCCATGTAATATGAAAAATAGAGGCATTTGTGGCTGGATTTTTCCTTGGACAGACCTTGTATATGCGTTGTACTAGAACTCTGTGCAAGTGATAGAAACTTGACTTGAACTGGATGAAAGAAAATAATTGCCTCATGTTGCTGGGGGAAGTTTAGCTTTAAAGATGGTGGGATCTAGAGGTTCAAAGCCTCTTATAAGGGATTGTATTTTTTATGTCTTGGTTTAGCCTCCCTTTGAGTTTGTTTGCCACTCTTCTCATGGGGCAGCCCCTGACAAATGAGTGGGTCTAAGGTTATCCCACCTAATTAACACAGATTGAATGGACAAGCATTCATTTTGCAAATTGCTTGGAATACTAAAAAAATAATCCTACCTTGTTTGTAAAAGTATGTGATGGGAGCATATCTACTTGTATATATAATTATTTATCAATCTGTAGTGAACATATTCAGACTTATTTTCCTTCCTCCTTCCCTCCCTGTCTCCCTTTTTTTTCTTACTTTTATAGAAAAAAAACATATACATATGTAGAATCATGTTAATGAACCCCCATGTGCTGATGACCAGATTTATTTAACAGTTGTCAATATGTAACCAGTTTGTTTCAATTATACTCCCACCTCCACTGAATTTTTTGTAATAAATCCTTTACATGGAATTTATTTAATCTGTAATCACTTAAATTTGTATCTTAAAAGATAAAAAAGAAAACACAGTATAACCACAAATCATGATTACATCTGAAACAATAAGCAGTAATTCCTTAGTATCATTCATATTTTCCTGTTGTCTCATAAACATTTAAAAAATATTGGTAGTTTAAATTAGGATCCAAACAAGGGCTGTATAGTATTATATTGGTTGATATCTCTCTTAAATATTTTTTTAATCTGTAGGTTCTCCCCTCCCTTTTTAAAAATTAAGACTTTACTTTTATTTAGAGTAATTTAAGGCTTATAACAAAACAGAGGGGATAATACAGATTTCCCATTTACCCACTGCCCCTGCACACATATCACGTCCCCGGCCCCCCCCCCCCCCCCCCATTGTCAGTATTCCCCACCAGAGTGCTACATCTCTTATACGTTTATTTGTACTATTTGTGCCATGTTACATTGTACATGTTCTACATTTTCTACCCTGACAATCCAGTTCTTTAAATGCTCACCTTAAGCCTCCACGAGGTCTTCTGATTTCTCTAGCCAGAAATAATCTCTTTTGAACTGGCATTTTTTTTTTTAAACCCATGTCTTCCCATTTTACTATTTAATTGACAGAAAAGGTATTATCAGATATGCCCAGTATTGTAACTATTTGTGTTTAGGTGTAAGAACCCAGTTTAATATAAGCTACTTGAGGGCAGGGAGTGTCTCATTTATCTTTCTGTCTGGTTTCTAGCTTAGTGCCTTGGGAACTTACTAGGATGTGCCTCCACAACCAGACCATGGACTTGTTGAGGGCAAGGACTACCATTTAATGGCATTTGTGACAGTATTACCAACTACCTAGAAGATAGTCATTGTTTATTGGATAGGCGAGTGCATTTATGTGAGAAAGCTGATAAAAGACAAATTATGGATTTTTGTGAAGGGGCATTTTATTATTATAAAAAAAAAAAAGGTCCCAGATATTTGATTTTCTCAAATTTATATAATCTGTACCTTCTAGATCCTTTCCCATCATAATGTCAGTCCTCTTTAATTTTTCTTTTCTCTTACAAAGTCAATCCATCAATAAATGGTTGTTTATTGAAGATAAGCATCAGTTTCCTACATTAGCTCAGAAACCTAAGAAATCCTAAGAAAAAGAGACTTTAAAATATACAGCCATTTTCTAGGCTTACTGCCTTTTTCTTTTTTCTTTTTTTTTTTTAATGGCTTTGGACACTTGACCATTCGGGGGAGGTTTGTATGATCAGTTAGAAATTAAATTATATTAACTGTGCTTTTACTTGCTTAAAAATATATTTGTGAACTACTGTGATAAATTTATTTACTTTTCTTTCAGCCTGCTTGAATTTCCTGAAGTTGTGCAAAATAAAATATTACAATTATTGCCTTATTCACAATGTACAGGTGAGTTAGTGGATATTAATTGTGTCCTTTGTTATTAGAACCATATAGCACTCTGTGGGTTAACAAAGTAGTCTGTATATTACAGAGAGATTTTATCATACAAACTGGTGATCCTACGGGGACTGGCCGCGGAGGAGAGTCTGTTTTTGGGTAAGTTCTTTTATTTTTAAATGCGTAAAAATATAATTGTCTTTTAATGGTGTTAAATAGCATATTTCAGTCTACATTTTAAAATATAGTTCAAATACAGATTTTTTCCCCAAGTTCTCTAAATGTGTATAGCAAAAAAGGAGGAATATTTTGAATCATACTGGCATTTCTGTAAAGAAATGGTAACCCTATGTTACTGGTACTTCTATATTGAATGTTGAGAGTACTTATATTTTATAACCTTATTATATGTATTTTCAGTCAGCTGTATGGTGATCAAGCAAGCTTTTTCGAAGCAGAAAAAGTGCCAAGAATTAAGCACAAGAAGAAAGGCACTGTGTCCATGGTGAACAATGGCAGTGATCAGCATGGATCTCAGGTTAGGAAGTGGGCAGAAAGATGAGTTGTGCTTTAAAATGAAGTGCTGGAAGGATCCAACAAAGTTATCTTTTAAAATTATCCAGTAAAGAAAAAATTTCAATCAATGATTATTTTGTTAGAAGGAAAAATTACACTCTTTTTTTCTATATAACAAAAATTACATGACATCATCAAAAAATCATTTTAAATATTTTGTTCCTTTTTTAAATATAAGTTATGTCCACTGAGAGGATTTAGAAAATACCAAAAAGTTCAAGGGAGAAAATAACAATATCCCCAATCACACCATTCATGGATCATCACTATCCTTTTTGTATCCCATTTCCTTTTGTATTTATTACTTTTTCAAAACCCATCATGTTGAGCACTTTTCATTCATTGTCTTTGTTAGTGCTCATTGCAACCCCATTTGGAATAGATGCTTTTTTTCTCACAGTTTACATGTGAACAAAACTGAGCAATGCTTTGCCCAAGTATTTTAAGCTATCAGTGGAACATCAGTATATATATGTTGATGTTTGATGTATAAGCTTTGTACTTTTTACGTAGTACAGTACACTCTCCGTTAACTGGAACTCAAGCAATCAGCAGAAAAGTTGAAGAAATGATAACACATTTATTCAGCATGGGTACTGGTTAACTGAGAGTCTACAATACTAGTAACAAGTGGGTAAGAATCTATGCAGTTATTTTTTGTCAGTCTGTAACTGATTTCTGTTTGAATTTTATATATATTTGTATTTATTCTCTCTTTCTTTACAGTTTCTTATTACTACAGGAGATAATCTAGATTACCTTGATGGTGTTCATACAGTGTTTGGTGAAGTGACAGAAGGCATGGACATAATTAAGAAAATTAATGAGACCTTTGTTGACAAAGATTTTGTACCATATCAAGATATCAGGTGTGGTTACAATTTACTATTTGAATGTAGTAGACAGAATATTTTAATATTGTGATGTTTGACATATAGTGGTGATGGCGTTCATAAGACTGGTTTTTGAATAATTCCAAAATGTCAGTTAATACAAAACAATAAGAACCTTTATAATAAAGAAGACATTTTATATTTTTATACTTGTTCTAATTATTTATTATTGCTTATGTTGGGAGGAATTATTAATTATACTAATTATTGCTTATGTTGGGAGGAATATTAGTAATCTTTTAATTTTGTTTTTTAATGCAGATTATTGAGAAATAATGGCAAAGCACTACGATTTAGATATTTATGTTTAGAGTAATGAAGAGTAATAAAGATAATATCAAACAATGAAAAACAGTAACACTAATTGTGAAAGTATACTTTAGTAATATTCCTATGCGGTAAAATTTAAGAACTTATGGTTTTTTTGGCTCTAGAAATATGGTATGTAAGACATTTGTTACAATCTTTATAAAAAGTAAAGCAGATTCTGAAATAATGTAAATCTAATGCTTTGCTTGGATTTATTTTGTAAGGATTAATCATACAGTGATTTTAGATGATCCATTTGATGACCCTCCTGATTTATTAATTCCTGATCGATCACCAGAACCTACAAGGGAACAACTAGATGTAAGTTGAGTCCTCTTGTGATTGAATGCACATTCACATTAATGCTTTGCATAGATTTTGCTTTTAGCCTATTAAAACTTCTTCAGAATGATTATCTTGCTTGATCAGTTATACTAGGGTAAGTTTAGAGCTCTTTTTCTTTTCTATAGAGGTATTCATTTTGTAGTTATCTTTTTATTTCTCTAATGTACTTTAGTTTCTGTTTCATCAGAAGAACCTTAGCTCTGGAAGCTTACATGAACACTTTGGGGAAATGTTTTTCTTATCTCCTAACTCTAAATAGGAGTGTTTAATGTAGGTTTTAGGCTAACTTAAACTATTATCTTTTAAGGGAATTTTTCAACTGAGCCTGGCTAGAACCCAGAACTTTCTCTGGAATAATGCAGACTTTTTTCTCAGGTATTTTAAGGTACAAATTTCTGCTCATGAAACTTCCTTAAAGCTAGATTTATCTTTATAATTGGATTCGATGCTTAATTTCTCAGTTCATTTATCTTCTGCATTCAGCACTGAGTTGGATACCAGATATAGTCTCTATATAAATGTTTATTTTGATTTAATAATAAATTAGAAGACTGGTCTGGCTAATATTGAATTAATTTAAATTCATTTTCAGAGGTTTATAAGTTTCACAGTTGTGAAACAAATGAAGTTATTTTAATACATTTGATGCAACTAAGCATAATGTCTCCCTTGTTTCTCAGGTTTTTCTGTTCTTTATATATGAGTAACTTTTGCCTTGTAGAGTGGTCGAATAGGAGCAGATGAAGAAATTGATGATTTCAAAGGAAGATCAGCAGAAGAAGTAGAAGAAATAAAGGCAGAAAAAGAGGCCAAAACTCAAGCTATTCTATTAGAAATGGTAAGGTATTTATCTTGGTTCAAATAGTTTGTTTAGCAATGTATTTGATACATACTTACTGTTTATCATTTCTGGCTTTTTGGTGGTCTTAAAAAATAAAAATTTACTAAGAGCTTATTTCTGAATTAAATTTTGTATAGCATAATAACACATAAAAACAAATTTGATTCCACTGTCAGTATAATGCCAAATGGGCCTTTTTTGAAAATGGAAAGTGGATATCTAACTTACAGGCATTAAATAGATTTCAGTTGTTATATTGATCTCATTTTTTTTTTTTAAGATTTATTTTATTAATTTTTTTTTTTTTAAAGATTTATTGTTTTTGACAGAGCGAGAGAGACAGAGACAGAGAGAAGGGGGAGGGCCCAGCACAGTCTCCATAGTTGACATCAGTTTTCCACATAGTTTAATTCCACAGGTGGGCACAGGGCTGCGCAGGACAGGAACTGGGCCAGGAGCCTCCCACATAGTTCCAGCAAGAACTGAACTGGGGGCACTCCCCAGTTCAGCATGTGGGTCTGCATGGGCCAGGGCCGGGATTTGATCCTCGGTCCCCAGGGCTTCAAAGCAAGCGCTTAACCTGCTGAGCCATCCCAGCCTTCCCTGATCTCATTTTTAAAGAGTGTTTCTTGGACTAAAATTTTTGTGTGTTGAATAATTTGTACAATTCAAGTATTGGATTAAATAATAGAATAGTAGATACAGGATAAAATAAGGCTGAGTAGAATTGAATACACTGAAACATCTTCCCATTTCTTATTTTTGTGGACTAGGTAGGTATACCTTTTACATAGTAGGTCATCAATAAATATTTGAATGAATAGATAATAATTAAAGTTTTATTATTTTACATAGTGGAGCTTTCAGTCACAGTCTGTTTTAAAATTCATACTAGCATTATCATTTTGAAGGAATAAATATTAAAGACTATAATTTAGGAATACTTTGCTGGTTAAAAAAAAAAATTGAAAATACACATTTACTGAGCATGTCTGTATCTGAGAAAATTGACCTAGAACAATCAACACCAAGACAAATTCTAAGAAAATTATTGGACTTAAAATAGAAATCCGTTGAGCAACTAGGCAACAAAATTAGTGACATATAAGGGAAGGTACATTAGCTTACCATCAGAGTTTTCAACAGCAAAAGTACAGGAAGTTTATGCCAGAAGAAATTGGATTAATGTATTTTTTAAACTTTTTATTTTCAGATAATTTCAAATTTATGGAAAAATTACAAAAAGTGGCACAGAAGCCTTCCATATACCTTTTACTGTGATACTGCGTATTGGAAATAGGTTATTGTTGTCTTTTGTTAGGCCTCAGAGACACTGAGCAGATCTTATTAGCTCTGTTTCTTCTTACTGTTTCTGATTTTCAAAAAATTTTTTGGTTTTATTGTGTTTATCCGAGAGGATCTCTGAGAGTTTCAAATATATGTGTAACCATCATCATGGTTTTCTCTCACTGTCTCCTTTACCGGTTCTTCAGTAGGAAGTGATATGCTATGCTCAGTGCAGTGGTTGACTATGATGTTGACTCCAATTTGGCTTAAGTAGAAGATGATAGTGAGGGTGAGAATAAAAGGCTAGAAACACTATCCAGGAATTGTTGCTCTTCCATATTGAACAATAATATGGAAAAAATTGTCCATTACTAATTGCAGAAGGCTAGATTCAGTATGATAATATTTTTCCAAAGTTTAAAAACAAGCAAAACTAAATAATATATTGCTTAGGCATATTTACCTATGTGGTAAAACTTTTTAACCATATGCAAGGGTATGGCCTCAAAGAAAAACCGGGGGGAAGCCAGGATGGCTCAGTGGGTTAAGCACTCACTTTGCAGCACCGGGGACCCAGGATCGAATCCCGGCCCCGGCCCATGTGGACCCATGTGCTAAACTGGGGAGTGTCCCCAGTTCAGTTCTCTCTCTGTCTCTCTGTCTCTCTGTCTCTCTCTCTCTGTCAAAAACAATAAAAAAAAAATACAAAATGTCAAAGGCAGAAAACTACAAAGGATAAAGGAAAAATTGAACAACAGA